>JAJIBD010005298.1:0-33249 GCA_021461705.1 Cryptotis parvus
GAGACTGTTCCATTGTCAGAACAAACATTAAACCATAAAGTCCTAACTCTCAATTCTATTGAGTGCTTCCTTGTGTTCAGTGGTGATTAAGAAACCTAATTTTCAGGTGAAAATTTCACCTGACCCAACCTGCAGCAGTCTTTTCAAGCCCAATCCAGGTATGCCGATCTAAAGACTCACACACATGGGGCATAGCTGCTACTTGCTCTCCCTGTATCCAGCTGATCACGAGGCGCCTGGGAGGGATGGCAGATTCTAGCCCCTGGCCTGCCACTCCAGCAGAGCCTCTCAAGAAGCCAGAGGAACCCCCACACCATGAAGGCCACCATTTCCCACATACGGACTCCCCTTTCGTCCAGAGCTCCACTCAGCAGAAAAGCTGATCACATGCCTGGTTCAATAATTGCTTGAGTTTTGGGATGACTACTAGAGTATCCCACCCGCATGGCAGAGCCTGATAAGCTACCTGTGTTGTATTGATATGCCAAATACCAGTAACAATTATAGACCTCATTCCCATGACCTGGTGGCATGGTTTGGAGGCTCTTTATGTTCCTGGAGCAGGCTGATGTCCTTGGGCTATCTCGCATGTGACAGGACGTATTGAGATGTTACTGGTGCCCGCTCAAGAGGAATCGATGATATACGGGAAGACAAATGATACAAGTGAATTTTCAGGTATTTTTTGAAATTGTGGCAACACTTTGTTCTTGTTTCTTGAGGGCAGAACATACCACCATATCCATTTGATTTTATTGCATTTAGATATTTATCATTAGATGCCATTAGTTTACATGATGGTACATGCTTTGCAAGTAGAAATTCAAGCCTCTTCAACATATATGTTGCCATCCCAACACTACAACATTAATATCGTACCAGCACAGCACATTATATTCATTGCCTGCTTCAATGACCCCTGGTAACATCCGCTCTGTGACCACACCAAGATTTTGCTTCTATTGCCTTTCTTTGTACTTTCATTTGATTTTTCTATATAATGCAACTGTGAAATCATTTATTTGTCCTTTTCATTCTGACTTATTTTACTTAATATCATCCTCCTCATTTCCATCTACATTATTGCTTAAGATTGTTTCATTTTTCCCTATAGTTGAGCAGTATTCCATGTGTTTATAAGACATTTTTAGGATCTTTGTCTTTGTCTTGAGCACTTGGGCTGTTTCCAGTTCTGGGCCGATGATGCTGGAACTGGCCCTCAGTGCTTCAATGGACATGGGTGTGTACATATGTTTTTGAATTAGTATTTTTATTGAAATGGAATTGTTCAGTAGATTCAATTTTAATATGGAGCATTCTCAAACTGTTTTTCATAGAGTCCAGGTCAATTTTCATGTTCTTTGACAACATGTAAGGGTGCATATTTCTCCACACTCTTGATTACAGTTGTTCTAGGTCTTTTGTTTCATGTAGATTATTCTCACAGATATAAGATGTAATTTTCACTTTGATTTGTACGTCCCCAGAAAATAAGTGAAAATAAATGTTCCTTTGTGTGCTTATTTGACCACTTTATACTTTCCTTTATAAAATGTCTGCTCAGATCTTCTTCCTATTTTTGATGGAGTTTTTTTTAATTTTGTTTGTTTTTGCTTTGGGGCCAGATTTATTGGCCCAGGGATGATACTGACTCTGCACTCAGGATTCACTCCTGGCAGTTCCTAGGGACCATATGGGATGTCAAGGATTAAACCAGTGTGGACCATGTGAAAGGCAAATGCTTCCCACTCTACTCTTGCTCTGGTTCCTGGAGTTCTTTGTTTGTGATTTCTATGAATTCTTTTTATCTTAGATATTTTTATTACATCCTTGAATATATGATATGCAAATATTTTCTTCTATGCAATAGGATGTCTTTTTACTTCAGCTATAATATCCTTCACAGTGTAGAACTTTTTACTTGATGTAATTTCCTTTTTTTCCATTATTTCCCTTATCATTGGAGTAAAATCCTTAAATACATTATGGAGGCCAATATTATGGACTGTTTTGAATAAATGTTTTTGTGTATTTTATGGTTTGAATTTAAAACTCAAGTCTTTAATATGTTTTGAATTAAGCTTTTTTACATGGTGAGATATTGTGGTCTAGTTTCATTCTTTTGCTTGTAGCTTTCCAGTTCTCCTAGCATCATTTATTGAAGAGAATTTCTTATTTTACCCATTTTCCATTTATACTTCATTTTTTGAAAGATGGAGTAGAGCCACACCCAGCAGTGTACAAGAACTGTTTCTGAACTATTTCCGTGTTCAATATCGATTCCAAACTTAGAGATCAATGTAGTGCTGGGGAATCAAATATGGGTTGGCTACTTGTGAGGAAAGTATCTTGCCTCCTATGCTATTTCCCTTGATGTATTGGGTTTGAACACCCTATTTGACTAGGGCTTCAATGACTGCTTCAGTCTTCACAGAATCAAAGGCTTTCTGTAAATCAATGAATGTGAGACAGAGCGGCATCTTATACTCCCTACAAACCTCAATGAGCTTGGTTACCATGTGGGTATGGTTGATTGTGCTGAATCCTTTCCAGAAGCCTGCTTGCTCGCATGGTTGTCCTTCATCTAGTGTTCTGCTAATCCTGTTCAGGATGACTCGTGTAAACAGCTTGTAGATGACGGACAACAGTCAGATGGGGCGATAGTTGCCGATGTCGTGAATGTCTCCCTTTTTGAACAGTAGAACTGTCCTGCTAGCTTTCCATTGGGAGGGCACCTTGCATTCGGACAGGTAGCGTGTGAAGAGCCGAGCTAGTGTATTGATGAGTACCGATGGAAGATTCTTCAGGTGTTCGGGTCTGACTTTTGTCTGGGTCTGGTGCTGTTCCCTTCTTTACCGACGAGATGGCATGTCGGATTTCAGAAGGGAGAACGTTGGGAATGACATATCCATCCTGTGGAATTTGGTATGTGGGCAGGTGGATGTGGCTATCAAAGAGGTTTGAGTAGAAGTCCTGGATAATCTTCTCCATTGCCTTTCTGGAAGATATGATAGATCCATCAGGGAGTTGGAGGGCAGTCATCTTGGTCTTATAGTTGGCAAAGGACAGGCGGGCAGTGGGAATGCTTTTCCCTGCTTCTGCTGCATCTTCCAGTATTTCTGCTCTTCTGTCTTTGAGGTCTTCTTTTATTGCTTCTCTGCACCGTTTAGCAAGCTTGGACGTTAGCATTTGGTCTCCTGAGGCTCGCACCTTGCCACGTTGGCTGAATGAGCTCGAGAGTTTCTGAAGACAGGCGTCCTCTTGTGTCTTTTTTTCTCTCTCGTGAGCTGTATTACGGATTCACCACCAGGATCTCACCATTCTACAAAGAAGTGATCATTAATGTTCAAAGAGGGGTTCGACAGGGTGATACCATTTCACCAAAAATCTTCAGTGCCATCCTCGAGAACATCATGCAACAATTAGAATGGGAAGGAATGGGAGTGAAGATAGATGGTAAAACAACTACACCACCTCCGCTTCACTGATGACATTGTTCTAATAACACCAAACATTAGCCAAGCAGCACAAATGCTGGCTGACTTTGACCGAGAATGTGGAAAGATAGGTCTACAGCTGAATCTAAAGAAAACTATGTTCATGAAGAATGAACTAGTTTCAGAGGCCTCATTCACTCTCAATGGAACAAACATCTCTGAATGCAGCAGTTACGTGTACCTAGGTCGAAAAATCAACATGATGAACGACCTAAAACCTGAGCTGCGCAGGAGGAAGAGAGCAGCATGGAATGCCTTCAAAGGCATTGAAGAAATAGTTAAAAGGACAAAGAACCTCCGGCTCCGGGCACATCTCTTTGACTCCACCGTTCTCCCTGCATTATCATACGCCTCAGAGACCTGGGCCCTACGAAAGCAGGATGAGAATGCTATTCAGGTCTCCCAGAGAGGAATTGAAAGAGCTATGCTTGGAATATCACGCCTCACTCAAGTGAGAGAAGGAATCCGGAGTTCTGACCTCCGTCGCTATTCCAGAATCAGGGATGCTGTCTCGTTTGCCAAGGCATCAAAAATCAGATGGGCTGGACATGTAATGCGATTTGGAGACAACTGCTGGACTAGAGCCATTACCGACTGGATCCCCAGGGATATCAAAAGATCACGTGGCAGCCCACCTACAAGATGGTCAGACTTCCTTGTAAAGACCCTGAAGGAACGGTTTGAGGCTCTTCATATTCCTGAATCAACCAAATGCCATTGGGCTACATATGCACGTGATAGGGCCCAATGGAAATGTTACTGGCGCCCGTAGAGCAAATCGATGAATAACGGATTCAAGTGATCAAGTGATGCTATTTCCCTAGCTCCTGTTTATTTTATTGACTCTTTTATCATAAATTACTCTCCATAATATTTACTATCTATAATGATCTAATTCTGGACTATCAATTCTGTTTCTTTGACTCTGTATATTTTTATTTCACAACCATACTGTTTTTGATGACATAGTTTTGTAGTTTAGTTTGAAGTCAGGGAACATGATGCTTCTGTTCTGTAGTTCCAAATGAATATAAGTAAATTTTGAACAATTTTATTCAGGAATTTTGACAGATTGCCTTGAATTTATATACTGCATTAGTAGGAGTGTATTTTAATGTAATCCTTCAAATATTCAGAAATGAAATGTCTCCTTATGTTTTCCATTGATATAAAGTGATTTAAAGTTTTCCACATGTGAATTTTTCATTTCCTTTAATAAGTTTATTCCCAGATACCTAATTCTCCTAAGTTTGTTTGTATATATAATATTCTTTTGAGTCCTTCCTCTTTACCTTTGATGCTTGCATATAGAAGTGCAATTGATTTTTGCATACTGATTTAGGAGACTGCCTTTCAACTACCTAAGAATATTTTTGAGACTGAGTTTGTTCCTTCTACCTTTATTTGCTGGATAACTATATACAAAATATACTAAAATATTTTCCCAAGATTTCTGATACTGGTATGATGCTACTCTATTCTCTTTTTTGTTTATGTATTGTATTGTGTAATTTGTGTAATTTGTCCTAGTATTGCATTCCTGGAATGAATCCTAGTAGGTTCTTATGTATGATATATTGTTGAATGTGATTTGATGAGATTTATTCAAAATTATTGCATCTATGTTTGTCAGGGATAATGATCTGTGATTCTCTTGTTAATGTGTGTGATGTTCTTATATGCGTTCTTATATGCTTTTGATATCAGGATGGTGTTGGACTCATGAAATATGTTTGAGAAAATTCCCTTCTCTTCATCCTTTGGGAAAACTGAAAATGAATAATAATTATCTTTGTTAGTTTGGTAGAACTTGTTAACAAACATGTAGACCTATTTTTGGCATTGTGGAGGCTTTTGATTTTTTTTCAGTTTACTTTTTGTAGGGTTTTTTTTTTTTTTTGCTTTTTTGGGTCACACCCAGCAATGCTCTGGGGTTACTCCTGGATCTGCACTCAGGAATCACTCCTGGCGGTGCTCAGGAACCACATGAGATGCCGGAGATCAAACCAGGGCCGACAAGGGCCTGCCGTGTGCATGGCAAATGCCCTACCTGCTGGACTATTTTCTCTTTTTTTTTCTCTTTGGGTCCCACCTGCAATGTTCAGGGGTTACTCCTGGTTTCTCACTCAGGAATTACTTCTGGCAGTGATGGCGACCATATGGGATGCCAGGGATCAAACCTGGGTTGGCTGCATGCAAGGCAAATGACCTACCCACTGTGCTATCACTCCAGCCCCCTTCTTTTTTTTTGTTGTTGTTGTTTGTCTGCTCCTGATCTAGTATTGGGAGGTTTCAGGATTCTAGTATGTTTCCAGTTCTTTCATGACTTCTTCCTTTTCATTTACAATTCTTGTTAATTTATTTTTTCTTTCTTTTGTTTTTTTAATCATGTGTTTAGCTAAGGGTTTATCAGTTTTGGTTATCCATTCAAAGAATCATGTCCTTGTTTCACTGTTTCTATTATTAGTTCTATTTTGTTAATTACTGCTTTAATTTTTTGTCATTTCCTTTCTTCTCTAGTAAACAGTCTTTTGTTCTTTTCAAAGTTTCTTTTAGGTGTGTGGTTAGGTTGTTTATATAGATATTTTTTCTTTGAAGTAGGTCTTTATTGCTATAAACTTAGAGTTGCTTCACTGTTAGCATGTCTTCATTCTCTTTCATTTCTAATTATTTTTAAATATATTTACACAATAGGTAGTATGATGTTTAGTTTCTATGTGCTTGAGTGTTTTTTCCTTAGCCTTTTATTTTGAGCATTTGTTTACTTTTAGAGCCCAGTTGTTTCTCATATAAACAGCTGAAGGTTGGTTTTAGTCAACTGATTCAACACATCTCTTTTTGTCGCTTGATTGGTAATTTCTGATCATTGACATATAGCAAAATTGATATAAAATTTACTGACAATTTTCCATGTGGATTCCAGGTGTTATTGACTTATATATCCGTTATTCTGTACTTACCTTACTCTCTTCTCTTACATTTTAATATATGTCTTTTGATTTGGCTTCACTTTCCTGTTCTTGTTAATTTCTTCCAAGTATATGTTGTTAATATCCAAGTTTCTTCCAAGTATATGTTATTAATAACCAAGTTAATATCAATATCACTGTATCACTGTCTTCCCGTTCATCATCGATTTGCTCGGCGGGCCCCAGTAACATCTCCATATGTCCTGTCTCATGCCAGTAGAGCCCAAGGGCATCTGCTTGCTCCAGGAACATAAAGAGCCTCAATCCATTCGGAGTGAGGTCTATAATTGTTACTGGTATTTGGCATATATATGAAATACAACACGGGTAGCTTGCCAGGCTCTGCCGTGCAGGTAGCATACTCTTACAGGCACCTCTAAGTCCAGCATATATTGATGAACCACGCGCGCAGAGCGGCCACGCGAGCCGGGCGCTGATAGGCTGGTCTGCTGGGTGGAGGTCTGACAGAGAGAGAAGTCCGGATGTGGAAAATGGAGGCCCTCATGGAGTGGGGGGTCGTCTGGCTTGTTCTGAGGCTCTGCTGGGGTGGTGGGCCAGGGCTATAACCCACCATCCCTCCTGGGTGCCTCGTGAGCGGCTGGTCACAGGGAGAGCCAGTAGCAGCTCTGCCCCATGTCTGCGAGTCTCTGGCCCGGCATACCTGAGCCAGATTTAAGAAAGACTGCTGCAGGGTGGAACTCGATGAGCGGGCGCTGATAGGCTGGTCTGCTGGGTGGAGGTCTGACGAGAGAGAAGTCTGGATGTGGAAAGTGGAGGCCCTCATGGAGTGGGGAGTCATCTGGCTTGTTGCGAGGCTCTGCTGGGGTGGTGGGTCAGGGCTAGAACCCACCATCCCTCCTGGGTGCCTCGTGAGCGGCTGGTCACAGGGAGAGCCAGTAGCAGCTCTGCCCCCATGTCTGCGAGTCTCAATATCAATATGTTGTTCCAAATAGTACAGAAGGTAAGGCATTTGCCTTGCAAGAGGTTGACCCAGGTTCAACCCCTGACATTCCATATAGCTCCCGAGCACTACCAGGAGTACTTCCTGAACAGAGGAATAACACCTGGAATAGCACCAGGAATAACACCTGAGCATTGCTGGGTAAGACCCCAAAAGCAAAATAAATTATCTAGCAGCTTGCTTCTATAGTCCTAAACTTATAGCCTATTCTAAACTGAAAATAAGAAAATCTCAATGTGCATGAGACCACAGTTAAAGAGTGTGATTCACAGTGCTATACCCCAGTGTGCTCAATTTCCCAAACATTAACAACAAAGGAAAGAGAAGGAAAGATAAATTATAAAAGTTCCCATTATTTTATTTTCTCACCTGTATTTTACGTTATTAGTTAGCTTGCATATTTCAAGCTGCATTTCTTTTTCTTTTAAAAAATTAAATATGTCTTGGAGGGATAGTTTAATGGAGATGTATTTCTTTAGTTGTTTATATTATATAATATCCTTACATGTAATGTAATTTATAATAGGAGTATGATATATTATATTATAATAATATAGCGCATTACATATTTATATTTACTACTTTGGGACTGTGGATAAACCCAGTACCACACATATGCAAGATGAATGCTCTACTGCTAAATTACATCGTAGCCCTGATTTTTTTTACCTTCTCTTTCCTTTGTTGTTAGTGTTTGGGAGATTGTGCATACTTGACTGAAGCACTGTGAATCACACACTTTAGTTGTGGTGCTTATCACATTTTAGTTGCATTGTTTACTGGACTTCACATATTTGGTTGTAGTCCACGCCTTTGATTTTGTTGTCTGCCAGTTTTTTCATACTTGATTGCATTACTTATACATTTAGTTGTAGTGTACCTTGGGTGTGAATTCTTTAACTGAAGAGCTTGCAATTACTTGTGTATAGTACTGGAGGTTGCTAAATATTGTTGCTGTACCAAAGATCCCAAATGCCAGTGGAGCATTTAGGGTTAAGCTGATGCTCAAACTTAGAACATCTTACATGCAGCAAAGCTGCTGTTATACTCAGTTATGGCAGCTTTGAAAATTCTTTATTCCCCCTCACATTTGAATAACCACCTAGTTTGATGGAATTATTTTTCATGAGATGTTTTATACTTAGAGCTTTGTATGTAATGTTCCACATCCTTCTGGCCTGCAGTGTTTCTGCAGGTGAAACTGCTAATATTTGTGAGGGGATTTTGTTTTTGCACAATTTAAAAAAAAATTATCCTGTTGCTTTTAAGCTTATCTTTGATGCTTCCTGTTTTATTTTCATTTTTCTTACTGTGCACCTGTTCATTTTGTTTAGAACTCTTTGATCTTCTTAGATTTGGGTGTCTAACTCATTTCTTGTTTTGAAGTGCTTTCCGTTGAATTCTGGATTTCTCTCTTTTCTTCTTACTTAGAAAATATATAGCAGTGTTATTTTCTTCAGGAAAAATCTCCGTTTTCCTTATTTCAGAAAGTATCCTGCCAGTATTGCTAACTACTAGGTTGTGAAGTCAACAGAATAGTTCCTATCTGTACTTCAGCATTTATTTATGCTCTATAGTTTCTTATCTGCTTGTTCTATCCCAGAAAGATCACGTTAGGGCAACCCGTTTTTTCCTTAGAAATATCCTGATCACAGCTCATTGCCCTGTGCTTGGGGTTCCTGTCAAGTGCCCCACTTTCTCTCTCTCTTTTC
This sequence comes from Cryptotis parvus, assembly GCA_021461705.1. Taxonomy (NCBI): domain Eukaryota; kingdom Metazoa; phylum Chordata; class Mammalia; order Eulipotyphla; family Soricidae; genus Cryptotis; species Cryptotis parvus. The sequence continues at coordinate 9,140 of JAJIBD010005298.1, forward strand.
CCTCCCTCTCCCCTCCTCTCTCTTCAATCCATTTGGTTATTGTTCTTATAATCCTGGATGTGGAGGCATTTTTGGTTCTGAGTTTGTAATGTTCTCTGTAAAAGAATAGTCCAGGTTTTGGAATACATTTGCTATGATCACAGAAGGAAGCGAACACAGGTTTTCTATATTTGCCCCCTTGATCACTTGCCCACGCAATATTTTAGAATGATGAGCTGTTTTAGACATAGTGGAAGCTATGGAAGATAAAATGACCAAACAGAAAGTAGTCATCAGTTAGCTGATTTGCATTTCTTTTCTTTAATATCAAGTGGCCGCCCACCTACAAGATGGTCAGCCTTCTTCGGCAAGACCATGAACAAATGGTTTGAGGCTCTTCATATTCCTGAAACAACCAGATGCCATTGGGCTACACTGGCACATGATAGGGTCAAATGGAAATTTTACTGGTGCCCGCTGGAGGAAATCGATGAACAACGGGATGTCTGGTGATCTAGTGATCTAGTGATTTTATTATACCACCGTGAGATATACAATTAAAAATATGTTCATATTTGGGTTTCAGTCATACAGTATTCCAGCACCCATCCCTCCACCAGTGCCCATTTCCCACCACCAATGTCCCTGATTCCCTCCCCACTCCCCTGGCCTGCCTCTATGGCAGGTTCTTTATTTTTTCTCTTTATCTCTCTCTTTCTCTTGTCCTTCCCTTCCACATTGTGGGACTACAATACATATATTAGGATGTTGTCATGTGTATCTTTTTGCCTGTATTTACTGCTCAGTTCTAGGTTGGTATTAGCACTTTCGACAATTATTAGCACACTGTTCCATTCTCTGTTTACCTAGCCTCTGACTCCCACAAATTTGTGATAATTTCCACCTTTGAAAAGATCTCCTGATCCATGTTTTGCCTGACCTTGGATACTGGTATCATAATATGTACCTATATATGTACATATATACATACATATATATGTATATTATATATATACGTACATATATATATGTCATGCAAATAAACACAGTCATTCTGTATCTGTCTCTCTCCTTCTGGCTATTTTCACTTAACATGATCCTCTCCATGTCCATCCATTTATAGGCAAATTTCAAAACTTCATTTTTTCCTAACAGCTGCATAGTATTCCATTGTGTAGATGTACCACAGTTTCTTTATCCAGTTCTGATGTGCATTTCTTTTTTCTTTTTTTTTCTTTTTGGGTCACACTCGGCAATACTCAGGGGTTTCTCCTGGCTCTGCACTCAGGAATTACTCCTGGCAGTGCTTCGGGACCATATGGGATGCTGGGGCTCGAACTGGGGCCAGCAAGGGCTGGCAGCATGCAAGGCAAATGCTCTACCTGCTGGGCTATCGCTCTGGCCCCCTGATATGCATTTCTAACAATTTAATAAAATACTTTCTTCAGCTTTTGTTTTTGTTTCAGAGAAAAATATAAATTATACATTTATCTTCCAGATTTTTATTCTATATATTATACTATTTCCTGTGACTGGCAAGTGACAGCAGTATGTTACTTGCAATAAGCACTACTTTCACTGTCATTAATTTTCACTACATAATAAAGTCTCCATAAGAAAATTTTGCCTGAAAAACAATTAAAATTTACAATTTAAAAAGACAGGCAATTTTAGAAGGAAAATGAGACATCTTTTCAATTTTGCTAAAATTTCTTCTTTCATTTAGGGACCTCAGACCCTGAGCATTAGTCTGCATATATCTGAGTTTTGTATGATGCTGTGAAAGCATTTTGCACGGTAGTTCTGGCAGGTAAAAAGTGGGGTTATTTATTATAATTATGTGAAATACATATAATCAGTAACACATATTTGACTTAAAATGTTTCCTTACAAATCCAGTCCTTATGTTACACCAAAGAATCTGGCAAATAATATAGAACAGGAAAACCAATATGAGCATCTTAGATCTGTGAAAAAGCCAAAGAGAGTTGAGATATTGCTGTTGGACATTGAGACTCTCCAGCAGTCTTAGATCAGGAGAAAAATGACCAAGAAATGATCACCAACAAGAGAAATAAACCTGTGCAGAAGGTAAAGACTATTGGATGTTGAAACATACCACCCCGACAGTTTTCTACCAACCCAAACTTCACAGGTGAAAAATTTCATTTGAATAAACTGAACTGAATAAGTACTAAATAGTTCCACCATTATATTGGGTTAAGTCAATATAACCAGGTTCTCTTGCCATTCTAAAATGCTTCCTAGTTCTGTATTGCTAGAACTATACTACTGAGGACCCATATAAACTAATAAATATCTTATTTCTTCTTCAGTATTCAAATTGTAGCATATTTGCCAGTAACTTAAACAAACTTTATTTTCTAAGTCGCATTTAAGCCAGATTCTGTACCAAACAGTAAAACTCTAGTCTATATAATGAGTGCAACTAATAAATATTAAATAAAAATGTTTAGAAATCATTTTTAAAAAATTATACTCATCGAAATCATAGTCATTTTAATTTATGGTGAATAGGAAAAAATTGATTATGTTTGTTTGCCTCTACCTTCTAATATTGGTTCTAAAATTTGGTAGACAGTCTTAGAGATCAAAAGGTTTAGCTAAGTCAGCTAACTAATTAATTTTGGATCACACCCTACCTGCTTGCCCTGGAGTTTTGCATTGCTAATGAGCGATTTTTTCTCATCCCTATAAGCCATTTGCATAATGTGTAGGCTTTCAGGAGGAGAAAAGCAATCCCGCATAAGCAATGCAAAAACCTAGGACTAGAAGGTAGGATGTAATCCAAAGATTAATGATTAATGCTCTGGAAAGAGTTGTGAATTATTGGTCACCTCTGGTATATTTACCATAGCTTGGATAAACTTTTTGTTTTGATGGGGGAAAGAGATGTTTTTTGCTCAGCAAAGGATTACGAACTGATACGTTATTTTCTAGTACAGTATAAAGTCTGGCTTTCTACTTTTTTTTTTTTTTTTTTTTTTTTTGGGTCACACCTGGCAATGCTCAGGGGTTTCTCCTGGCTCTGCACTCAGGAATTACTCCTGGCGGTGCTCGGGAACCATATGGGATGCCGGGGACCGAACTCGGGCTGGCATGGGCAGGCTGCATGCAAGGCAAACGCCCTACCGCTGGGCTATCGCTTCGGCCCCTCTACTCTTCTATTTTACACTTCTAGTAAGTTTTATTGCTGGGACTGAAATATAAAAATGAGAATACTTAAGGGATTGGAAACTAAACTTGAACATAAACTATCTAACCAAACTGTCAGCCAGATATTTTATTTTTTATGGCAAAACTGCATTGCAGTCAGTTAGGTATCCAGCAGCAGAATTGGTGAGAAAAGTATTTATGACAAAGAATTTACAAAGTACCTAGAATCACCATCTGCTTATTTCCCAGATATAACTATTGTTATCATTTTTTTTAAAATTTTGTATTAATAAATACTATAAGCTTAATTTTATTTTTAAGCTTTATGTAAGTTTTAAGTGAAAATGACATATACCTATTCTATAGCTTGGTTTCTTTCAACTTAAAATCATAGCTTTGGGCGTTAGGTATGATGATGCTTTAAAAATATCAGTTTCCTTTGACTTTTGTATATTTTGTTCACATGGATTCTGTTACTCTCCTCTACTAATGAATATTACGTTATTTATTTTTCTCTCCTCAAGAAGTAATTGTAATCTTGTAACTGCAACAGCAATCTTCCCTGTGCATGAACGTGTTTTCACATGTCCAGTTATATTTTTTCACTATGTCATTTAAACTCAATTCTGTGTCACATTCCAAAATTCTGTATCATGTACAGATTTAAAAAAAAACCTTTAGAATATATAAATAGAAAAGGAAATGTCTTATGGTGTCTCCTAATCCTCATACCAGCTATTATCAAATTGTTTCTATAAAGAATCATTATTCTTATAGCCTGCATATATGGATGGTTAGATTAACTTTTCAAGTTTTCTGGTTTTTAACGTAGAGATTTGCTACGCTCAGCAGTGTTCAGGCTACTTGAGAACACCCTCTGTGATCCTAGGTACTTGGACAGCCCTGTGGGAGTGAGGGACAATGCTTTGACTGGTGGTGCTTGGGGCCATTCACATGAGATCAAGATCAAGCCATATCAGGGATCATATTCACCACTTCGCACATGCTTTACTACCTCAGGTCTCTCCATGGTTCCTTTAAATTTTTATTGTGTGAAATCTAATCATATTATAAAAGTGGAAAGATAATGAACCTTGATGTACATAACAATTTAACAGTTCATCTTATAGTTCATCATTTTAATATACCCAGCATACATTCACCCCTACCTGCTACCCATTTCCATATTTTGAAGCAAATCACTGAAATGTATTATTTCATCTGTTACTATTTGTCTATGGCCCTAAATATGAGGAGTCTATAAAAGTAACAGCAAAATGATATTGCCAAATAAATAAATAAAGTGAACAGTCATTTCTTAGTATCATTACATATCCAGTCAGCGTGTTTCACCATTCCCAATTTTATGAGGATCCAAATATTAAAGTTTTTTGATGTGTTGTAAGTCTCATTGTCAGATATCTTATTTCTTATGTATTTGATTTGCTCTCTTTAGTCATTTGACTTTTGAAGAAATTCAGTTATTTGCCAATCAGATTTTCTATGAGCAGGACTTTGCTAAATTTATCTAGTATTTCACATGTGGCTATGCGTTTTGTATTAATTCTCTCCTTATTTTCTTTTTTTTGATGGTCTGGTACTTGGAGTTTTGCTAATGGGTAAGGAATGTCGAGATTTCAGGGCAATGAAAGGGCTTTCATATGTATACTAATCAGAGTGAAGATTCCAAAACATCTCCTAACCTTGCTTTTGTGTTCAAGGAAGTAAGAGTCTTCTGCTTTAGTAATCAGAGGCAAGTACCAGACTGGTAGCTCTCCTATCAACGTTATCCAAAAAGAACCAGTCCTAAACTGTTGATCATGCTTTGTCTTGCCTTTCTCCAGGCAATACACAGGCTGCAAGCTTGCTTTCCCCCCTCAGTGCTTCTTCCTAAAAATACCTGGTGCTTTCTTATGTGTTCTAACCATTGTACTTTTTTTCTTTTTTGATGCTCAGATTATTTTGGATTGAGAGAATGTGTGTGTGTGTGTGTGTGTGTGTGTGTGTGGTGAATAGGGTCTTTAAATTGATCTCAATGTCTTTCTGTTATGAACTTAATATCTGTAAAAGTGTCTTTGCTCTTCGGGATGATATTTCACGCCATCTAATAAATTTATTGCTTAAACCTGGAATCATCTGTATATCTAGGGAGTGTGGTTTAATTTAGCAAAAACCAACACTCAAAGACCACACAACTGAAACATGTATGCTCATATGAGTTATGCGTATCACTGTATCACTGTCTTCCCGTTTATCATCGATTTGCTCGAGCGGGCCCCAGTAACATCTCCATATGTCCTGTCTTATGCTAGTAGAGCCCAATTTATGCGCATGTGTCAGTTTATATATTGTCTTTATATTGATTTAAATACTTTTTGATCATTAGGTATACAACTGTTTTTGGCATATTAAATATGCATCAGAGAGCTTGCCAGGTTTTTCTGTGTGGCCGGCATACTCCTAGTAGCTTGCTGGGCTAAGCACTGCCAGGAGTAATTCCTGAGTGCAGAGCCAGGGAGTAACCCCTGAGCATCGCTGAGTGTGATATCGCCTCTCGCCCTGAAAAGCAGGGCATACCCTTCAGCCACTTCATGTAACCAGAGGACACATGGCCTGTGTCCCAAACGTCCCACTGGCGGTCCTGGTAGGAAAGGCCGTCCTTGCAGGGGCTCAGGCCCATCTCTTCCATGGACGGACTGTTCATCATCACCTCGGTCATCTCTGCGGAGCTCGGGAAATCGGGGCAGTGAAGGGGAACTATACAGACATGAAGTCCTAGGGAGGCTGACCTACGCCCTTGTGGTCTAAAAAAGGGTGACTGTGTGCAGGGTGAGGATGTCGTGGATGCAGCCGGTGCGGCAGGCACAGAGCGAGCCGGGGCCGAGTGCGGGCACCTGGGGCACTCCCTGGTCCGCCTTTCAGGAGACCGCCCCGCGGCCGGTTTGTCAGCACAGGACATGGAACTGCCAGGTCTCCACCGAACTCACGGCATCCATGACATTGGCAACTATCGCCTCATCTGCCTGTTGTCTGTCATCTACAAGCTGTTCACTTCAAGTCATCCTGAACAGGATTGGCAGAACATTAGATGAAGGGCAACCATGCGAGCAAGCTGGCTTCTGAAAATGATTCAGCACAATCGACCATATCCACACGGTAACCAAGCTCATTGAAGTGTGTAGGGAGTTCAGGATGCCGCTCTGTCTCATGTTAATTGATTTAAAGAAAGCCTTTGATTCTGTGGAGACTGAAGCAGTCATCGAAGCCCTAGCCAAACAGGGCATTCAAACCCAATACATCAAGATCCTTTGTGAGCTGTATTACAGATTCATCACCAGGATCTCACCATTCTACAAAGAAGTGATCATCAATGTCAAAAGAGGGGTTCGACAGGGTGATACCATTTCACCAAAACTCTTCAGCGCCACCCTTTGAGAACATCATGGGACAATTAGAATGGGAAGGAATGGGAGTGAAGATAGATGGTCAGCAACTACACCACCTCCGCTTCGCTGATGACATCGTTCTAATAACACCAAACATTAGCCAAGCAGCACAAATGCTGGCTGACTTTGACCGAGAATATGGAAAGATAGGTCTACAGCTGAATCTAAAGAAAACTATGTTCATGAAAAATGAACTAGTTCCAGAGGCCCCATTCACTCTCAATGGAACAAACATCTCTGAATGCAGCAGTTATGTGTACCTAGGTCAAGAAGTCAACATGATGAACGACCTAAAACCTGAGCTGCACAGGAGAAAGAGAGCTGCATGGAATGCCTTCAAAGTCATTGAAGAAATAGCTAAAAAGGACAAAGAACCTCCGACTCTGGGCACATCTCTTCAACTCCACCATCTCTCTGCATTAAAATACACCTTAGAGACCTGGGCCCTACGAAAGCAGGATGAGACTGCTATTTGGTTCTCCCAGAGAGGAATCAAACGAGCTATGCTTGGAATATCACGCCTCACTCAAATGAAAGAAGGAATCTGGAGTTCCGACCTCCGTCACTGTTCCAGAGTCAGGGACGCTGTCTCGCTTTGCCAGGGCATCAAAAAATCAGATGGGCTGGACATGTAATGCAATTTGGAGATGACCGCTGGACTAGAGCCATCACCGACTGGATCCCACTGGATGTCAAAAGATCACGTGGCCGCCCACCTACAAGATGGTCAGACTTCTTCGCCAAGACCCTGAACGAATGGTTTTTAGGCTCTTTGTATTTCTGAAGCAACCAGATGCCATGGGCTGCACTGGCACGTGATAGGGTCCAATGGAAATATTACTGGGGCCCGCTTGAGCAAATCTACAAATAATGGGATGTTAAGTGTCAAGTGATCAAGTGAAGGTATACAACTCCAAGTCTGTCCAGCGTGGCCCTCCCCTGAACAAGTGAGCGAACCCATGGAGTGAATCCTTGCTCACTCGTTCACTAGTGTTTGCCTTTCATGAGGCAAACCTGGGTTCCAATCCTCGGCATTCCATATGGCCCCCCAGTCCTCCAAACACAGCCAGGAATAGCCCCTGAGCATTTCAGGGTATAACACCCCCAAAAAAAAGGCTAAAAGACAAAAACAAAAACCCACAACCATGTCATGTTAACTGCTAAACTGTGACTCACAAACACAGTGATAAGACAGTCATAAACAGACACACACACACACACACCCAAGAGACACACATCATAAACAAAATCAGTCACTCAGGGCCAGAGCACTCATGCACCAGGGAGCGGGTCTTGCATGTGGTCCACCCAGGTTCCATCCCCAGATCTTCCAGGGGTGAACACAGCCAAGTATGGCCCAAACAAAAGCAACAAACAACTGTCTCTCAGGGTTAAAGGAGCAGGCCAGGAGCATCCTCAAGTGAAACTCGGCGAGCTCACTCTGGGCCAGACACCTCTGAGCACACCTGAGGGAAGCCTGCTCCAAGCTCCCCCACCAGGCAGTGGGGTCGGGTGCCGAGCCAGTGTCTCTCTGGCGCAGGTCGTCCTCTAACTGCACCAGGTGGATGTGCTGCCCACAAGCCATGCACTAGCTACTGGGGGTTGTTGGGTGCCCCAGGACAGCTCCTCATCTTGAGTTCCCGTTCCCGGTTCTGCAGGACTAGGCACTTCGGAGGGTGGTAAGAAGGTGCCAGGCCCTTTGTGGAGACCGAGACCCATATTGTGGGGGTCCAGGAGGGCAGAGATCCTCAGCTCCTTCTTGGTCACTTCAAAGGCCAGTCGATTATCCTCAAGGACATTGTCCTTGGAAAGTGAGTCAAAAATCCAGCAGTTTGGGCCGGTAGCAGTGCAGGATCGCGCAGAAGGCCAGGCCATCCTGGAAGGAGCCACTGATGTTGTGGAATGTCCACACCGCCTTAGCCCTCACACTATTTATGGCAGCAGGCCAGCAGCTTGCCCTGAAGCCCGGCCATGGCATGAGCCCCCAAACCCCACCCTGCTCCACACCTGGAACAGGAATTTGGGCTCCTCCTCCCATTCCTCCACTTCTATGTTGGAAGGCGTGACTGAAAGCTCCCAACCACCACAGCCAGCAACCATGGAAGAGAGACACTCCAAACCCACAGCTGTGCCAGTGTGTGGCAACTCTGTGGCTGCATGTAAGTCTTAGATAATACTGGAAGTTAGGATCAGGTCCTTTCCAGATTCTCTCACATTTATACATTGTATACAGTTCTAGGCAGGTTCTAGCCCTGGCCCATCATCCCAGTGAATCTAGCAAGAAGCCAGGGGGAACCCCCACACCATGAGATCAGTCATTCTCAACATCCATACTCCACAGCTCCTCAGAGCTCCACCTAAGAGAAAAGCTGATCTCTCCCTATTGAGGTTCATTAGTAAAGCTCGAGATGAGAGCCTACTGCTGAGAGTGTACCACCTGCATGGCAGAGCCTGGCAAGTTACCTGTGTTGTATTTGATATGCCAAAGACCAGTAACAAGTATAGGCCTCATTCTCATGACCTGAAGGAACGGTTTGAGGCTCTTCGTGTTCCTGGAGCAAGCAGATGCCTTTGGGCTACACTTGCTTATGACAGGACATATGGAGGTATTACTGGTGTTCGCTTGATCAAATCGATGAACAACGGGAAGATAAATGACAAGGTATTAAACTAAAGTCCCAAAATCTCTTCTATTTTTTTTCTTTAAGCCACACTGGGATGGGATAAAAAGGTAGTTTGTATGTGTATATAAACACAAACAAGAGGCTGAAATCTTGTAAGCAGTTAATTGCACCCCAGGCTATGTAAGCAAGGAAGCTGTGTCTCACAAAAGTTGAACAGCTTACTGACAGGCATATGTTGAATTAGTGGCATCTGCTAAATTCAAAACTTTCATATTAATTCTCAAGTTTTGTGTGATTATATTCAGTCAGTGAAGTAGTCATGTGATTATACTGACAGTATGCATATCTTAAGCCAAATTAAATGCTAGACTTTTCTTTATTCATAATCAGGGTCTGATTAAATTTAATTATTTATAATTACCCAACTAGTGATTGAAAATATTTAATTCTCTTCACCATACTTGAATAAGAATTTGAAAGGTCAGTGAAATCAGTAATTGAATGAAGATGTAAATTTTTATGTGCAGTAACTACACTGAAGTTTCCGTACTATAATTTCTAGCATTGCTAAAGGGGAACTTGCATAGAAAAAGTGCCTTCATAATTGTAGCTTTAAGTAATTATCTTTTTGCTTTTTTACTATAATCTAATTATAAAAACTATTACATATGTGTTTTTAAATATGTGCATATGCACAAAATAAAAATGTTTAAAACTGTTAAATAATTAGAACAAAATATAGTAAATAGAAATTCAGCTTTTCTATAACCAAAAACACTGAAATGCTAATTTCTTGGTCTAATTTTAGGCAATGAAAATTTCAGGGGTACGTGTGCATGTGTGTGTGTGTGAATGTGTATATGTGTGTGTGTTCACCAAGTATCTGAATATTGCAAATGTTCAACCAACAACCAAGAATCTGAACATTGCAAATACCTGGAATTGGGGAGACAGTAAGGATAAGGTGAATGCCTTATATTTGCCTGGCACAGGATCCATCCTGGCACACTGGTTTTCTAAGCATTGGTTTGTGTAGCTATGAAGACCCTCAAGCATTCAAGAGGATATCCCAGGAGGGCTCCAACACTTCTAAAGGTGGTATCAGTACTCCCTGGAACCAGGGGTCTAGAGTAGCTCTGCATCCTTGATCCATTGTAAAACCAGACCCATTATTGCCAAGAGTGAACCCTGGTCCCCTGAGTATAGCTTAAGAGCCCTCTCCTACAAAAAGAAATGAAAGAAGAAAGAAGGAAAATTAAAATTGCAAATTCTCTTTCTTGATCATTTTAACAGGACTTTGAAGTTGCTAGCATTACGGAAAAGAATTCTGAGGCTTAAGTGGTTAAATGTGATACACAACTGACCTAAAACCTCTAACTTTTGAGTTTGTAACATTAATTCTGCATAGCATTGCCTACATAACATCATCTTACAAAAATTATATCAATGTTTAAATCATCAAACACTGATTTTCAAATTATATCAGCATCATCTAAAATTCTAACAAAGATCACTCCATCATAGACTTCTAAGGCATTTAAGAGCATTTATAAGACAGGTTGTTCTTCACATTCCCTTTTGAAATTGTGAGACTTGATATCCTTAACGCAACATATGACTAGCATCACTGCTCAAATTCATGTCTTATTTTCTTTTCAAGCACACACTGCATCAAATGTATTTTGAGGTGAGACCCCTAAAAAGAAATGGAAAAAATTTAGAGAGTAATATCAGCTGAAGCAATCACATAAAAGATGCCTTAGAAGTAGTGAAATTATCTGATAGTGAAATTATCTGAACTCAAAAAGGAGGAAGAGAGTGGCATGGAATTCCTTCAAAAGCATTGAATAGCTAAAAGGACAAAGAACCTCTGGCTCTGGACACATGTCTTCTACTCCACCATTCTCCCTGCATTAACATACACCTCAGAGACCCTACAAAGCAGGCTGAGAAGGCTATTCAGGTCTCTCAAGGAGGAATAGAAAGAGTTATGCTTGGAATATCACGCCTCACTCAAATGAAAGAAGGAATCTGGAGTTCCGACCACCATCGACGATCCAGAGTCAGGGACACTGTCTCGTTTGCCTTCAAAAGCATCGAAGAAATAGCTAAAAGGACAAATAAACTCTGGCTCCCGGTACATCTCTTCAACTCCACCATTCTCCCTGTATTAACGCATCGCCCTCAGAGACCTGGGCCCTACGAAATCAGGATGGAATGCTTTTCAGTTCTCCCAAAGAGGAATCGAAAGAGTATGCTTGGAATATCACACCTCACTCAAATGAAAGAAGGAATCTGGAACTCTGACCTCCGGCCGCTGTTCCAGAGTCAGGGACGCTGTCTTGTTTGCCCAGGCATCAAAAAATCAGATGGGTTGGACATGTAATGCGATTTCGAAATGACCGCTGGACTAGAGCCATTACTGACTGGATTCCATGGGATGTCAAAAGATCCTATGGCCGCCCACCTACAAGATGGTCAGACTTCTTTATCAAGACCCTGAATGAAATGTTTGAGGCTCTTTGTATTCCTGAAGCAACCAGATGCCATTGGGCTACACTGGCTTGTGATAGGGTCAAATGGAAGTATTACTGGCGACCGCTCAAGCAAATTGATGAGCAACAGGATATCAAGTTATCAAGTGATCAAGTGATTTTATTTTTGTCATTTTAATTGAAGTACCATGATTTACAATACTGCTAATTATACTTTTTTATGCACACATTATTTCAGTACACATCCAGCACTCTGGTATTGGATCACCATAGTGATCCAATACCAGAGTGATATTCTGCTACCACCTCCAGCAGAGAGTGATAGTTTTTCCTCCAACAGTGTCCCCAGGCTCCCTCCACTGGCCCAGTTCTCAGGTAAGTTCAGTTCTACAGACACAATCTCAAGTTCTAATGCCTTTGCTCATTTGTTGTTCCCTTACTATGTTTATTTATATCCCATATATGACATGGATCTTTTAGTTTATTATTATTATCATTATTATTATTATTATTATTATCATTATCATTATTGCTTTTTGGGTCACACCCGGCAATGCTCAGGGGTTACTCCTGGCTCTGCACTCAGAAATTACACCTGGCGGTGCTCGGGGGACCATATGGGATGCCGGGATCGAACCTGGGCTGGCATGGGCCGGCCGCGGGCAAGGCAAACGCCCCTACCTGCTGGGCTATGGCTCCGGCCCCTTTAGTTTATTAGTGAGACAGTAATGATACCTACATACATAATCATAAATAAAATTGGAGCTCCCCAAATTCCACAAAATTGCAAATCAATGATAACTTGAGAATCTTTCCAAAAACTACTTATCTTATTTTTTACAAGTGTGTAAATTAAAATATTAATAATATAATCAATTCTATGCTAATACATTTAAAATTTATTTGACTCCTAAAATAATAGTTTGGTAAAATTCTAGGGGAGAAAAATATTTGAATTTATGGAAAAATCTGAATAGGCTTGCAAAAGTATAAAGTGTGTTTTAACCTAGGAAGGGAATATTGGTTTTACATTTGAAAATATATCATATAGTATATTTAAGTATCTGCACAAATAAGCAAATGATTAGAGTAAAAATCTCCTTAGTTGTAAAAAGAACCTTAATGGACACAATATTTAATATAAGTGAAACACTGATATTATTGAAAAACATCAAATCCCTTAGTAATGTAGGAATAAACAGACCTTTCTTAATCTAATAGAGGGCAACTGTAAGTACCATGAGTTAGTGCCATAATCAATAGAAAAGTACTGGAAAGTCTTTGTCTCCTTTAAAAGTCAAGTCTTGTCCTTTAAAGAAGCTCCTTTAATGCTTTTGGCAAAACTGGTTCCAAAGCTATATATCACTTGTATCACTTGTCTTCCCATTGTTCATCAATTTGCTCGAGTGGGTGCCAGTAATGTCTCCATTCATTGGGAATGAGGTTCATTATTGTTACTGTTTTTGGCATATCAAATACACCACGGTTAGCTTGCCAGGTTCTGCTGTGGCCCTGGGTTCATCCCAGGGGGCCCAGTCTTTTTCTATGTCAGGCCATCAACCATCCAAGGCCTAAGGGGCAGAGCCCTAGGTGCAGACAAGCCTGTCTCCTGTCTGCCACCTGCTGACACAGCCAGTCACCACAGCCACACCTGCAACACCTCAAGGGACAAATAGGGCAAATCTATTAGGAGTTAAGTACCTGTATAAATTTACAATAAATTGTTATCTTCATATATTAATCCAATCTTGTGCTTTCAGGTAATTTTTACCTGGCTGGATTTGATTTGCTAATATTTTCTTAAGACACAGAGGTCTGATGTTACTTTGTGTTATCTATCTGGTTTTGTTATCAAATAATACTGTCCAATAAGATGATTTAAAAGAAAAATAAATTTCATTAGGCACCAAGTGAAGACATTAATAAATATTCGTATACTGATATTTTTTAAAACCTTTCTTAAATAAAATAAACTTTATATTTTTCTAAATTTAAGACAAAAATACCCCCAACTAATTGCATCTAAATTCACATAGATTAACATTTTTTCTTAAATGAGGACCTTAAAAATCTTATCCACATGTATCCAAAATTTAATTTATAAAGTAAAAACTTTAGGCTGGAGTGATAGTATGGTGGGTAAGATATTTGCCTTGCATGTGGCCGACCTGGGTTCGATCCTCAGCATCCCATATGGTGCCCTGACACGTTAAAAAAAATCATAATCTGCGAAAACTAATGCTGTCACGTTTAAATTGTGTATTTAAAAAATACACAAATGAAACTAAATACATTTAAATTTCACTTTTCTGCATACTCTATCTGACCTCAAAAATCTTCAGTGAAAATTAGCATAGAAAATAAGCAAAAACTCATAAATAAATGAATGTTTTATCTGTACCCATTTCAAATTAATCTGAAAAATCAATACTTACTAAATTGCACAAGTTAAACAGTACATGAAATTAATTTATATCATCATTTCTCTCCCTACATTGAAAAGCTAATGCTAGCAACAGTTTCTAATTATCTGTGCAGTGACCTTTCCCTTTGGACTAATTTGGAAAAAAAAAATAAGACCTATTAATTAAGAAAAATTTGGACCAAAAATTACCCAAATGCACTAACAATTTCAAATATAGTATGGAAGAATTTTCTAGCCAATCCAGCAGTGATAGATAAGAAAATGAAACATCAGAATATAAAGTGTCACAAAAATAGCCCTGTGTGACCATATATGTCATCCATTTGTTACATCATTCTGATACTCTTATCTCTTATAAGAGTAATCAGAAACTCTGATTCTCTTATCTCTTATAAAACACTTTATCATATCAACTGATTTCAGAAATGACATTTTGTGATCAAAATTTATATTACTGCCTAATAAAAATGTCAAGATTGAGAATCACTGTATCACTGTCTTCCCGTTCATCATCGATTTGCTCGAGATTAAGAATACTCTTTGTATTTGTTTATAAATAATTAAATAAGGTAAAATAATCCTACTGGCATGTATCTATCATTTTTGAATTGCGAATGAACCCATTTTTCAATTATTCTCTATGATGATGAAATAATAATTTAAACTTATTAACAAGACAGTTATTTGATGAACTTAATGTTTTTATTATATTTAGAAATGTAAAATTTAAAGCAATATATTTATTAGAGCTAATTCATTAGTTTGTGCATACTTTTTTAGCTATAGACAGCTTAAGTTTTCAATTTACAGGGGAACTATTCCGACAGAAAGCGGATTGTGTTTATCTTTTTTGAAGTAAAGATTCTATTTAAATTAATGTTCAATGATAAAGCAAATTTTTAAAATGTACAATGTGTATTATAAGTCAAATGGGTAACAATTTAAATTCACCAGGAAAATATTAAGCAATTTACATTCTTTGTAATTATAGTATAATAAAGAGGTATAATACTTCATGTTCACTAACAAGTTTCACTGTTATAAAATTAATGATACACTATTTACTAAAAATTTAATTTTCAGACTCAAAAAATGTCAGGATCTTAGAATTAAAATATGACATATAGATTTTGATGTGCTTTTGATGAAATCTTATATGGATCTGGAGAAGATGGCAAATGTGACTCTTCACAAGTAAGAGCAACGAAGAGTGTTACTAACTTTCCCTCAAAATTACAGACTGTAACTACCAAACTCTACAATGAAATCTAAGTACTAAGCATAGTCATTTTCCTCCAAAAGGTTAATACTGGGCTATCTTTTCCATTTATCTTTATTACACTTCTGAAAGTAATGTTTACACAAGGAAATATTTCCCTAATTGATAATAATAATAAACATATAAAATTCTAATATTCACCTGAATAAAAAAATTCAATTCTCATAATTGTATGTGCTTATAAAAATTCTGCAATGAACAACTTAAAAGGGTAACAATTCCATAACCTTGCACATCCTTTAAGTGCAAACATTAACCTAAGTACTGAAGTACTGGCCTCCCCTCTGACTTGACAGCATTTAAATATCCAAACCATGCTGCTTACTGTGTCTGGAACATATGAATTCCCTAAAATGCTGCCCTTTAATGCAGCTTTGTATTGTTCTGATCTGATTGTTGTTCTAGCTGGACAGAGAATTCTTGGTGGGATGTTCATTGCTTGAGGTTTTTTTTGCTTTAGGTTTTTATTGCTACCCTGCCGTTCTCTTCTAATTATCATTTCCTGAATATTATTACTTCATAATTTTGTAAGAAGGCTCAGGGTTTGCTTTCTTCCTTATTACTCCTTTGAATTACACTGAAAATTTAAATTTTTGAATCATTTTACTTTGAAATGAAAATCTGATTTATTTTTTGTATGTTTATTTCATTTTTTGGGGACACACCTGGTTATCTTTAGGGGTTGCTCTTGGCTCTGCATTCAGGAATTAATCTGGAGGTGCTGGGCTATCTATGGGATGTTGGGAATTGAACCCAAGTTGGCTGCATGTAAGGAAAACTCCATACCCATGATACTATCTTTCTGGCCCCTGAAGGAAAATTTGAATCATTTTACTTTGTGCCAAATAATAGCCCTATAGGTCTAGTGTTGAAAATAGTAAAAAGTTGTGAATACTTCATTTGACAAGACATCTGATAAGCATGTTGGAAGGACAATCTGTATCGCCGCATGTCATGATTATATACCTTAAGAACAGGTGGATAGATGTGACCGAACATCATAATTTTCATCATCCAACCACAAAAACTCACCCATGTGAGCAGATTATTACCCTGAGTGTACATGATCAAATCACTTAAACATGTATAGTCTTCTGTTTAAATCTTTAATCAGTGGACTTTTATTATCTTTAGGGTCATGTGTAACCCCTTGTTGATACATACATGCACCTCATTTTTAATTCATTTCTTCTAATGTAAATAGAGGTATAACAAGCACCAATGCATAGATGGTCAAAGATCTTATTATATGATGGATTAAATGCAGTAATACATATAAAATTCTTAAAATAGTACTTGGCCCATATACAGAGATATCAGCATTTGCTAATATTATTACAACCTTGTAAATTGTCACCTCATCTAAGAAATTGTCTACATGTTGAATGGTAGATTTAGAGAAGATACGGACATAGTGCTCATTTTACCATTGTCTAGTTTATTTAAGATTGGAGACATGCCACTGTATTTCTGGAATAGAAGAATTATGAGTTTTCAGACTGGACATTCAGTCTAATCCTAGGAAACACAAAAGAATGGCCACTTTTTTATTAGCAATTTTATTCTAAGTAATCTGTATTTCTATCAGGTAGTCATTTGTTAATTTTTTTTTATTATACCACAGTGAGATATACAATTACAAAGATGTTCATGTTTGGGTTTTAGTCATGCAGTGTTCCAGCACCCATTCCTGCACCAGTACCCATTTTCCCACAACCAATGTCCCCTGATTCTCTCCCCCTCCCCCAACCTGCCTCTATGGCAGGCACTTTGCCTATTCTCTGTCTCTTCTCTCTCTCTGTCTCTCTCTCTCTCTCTCTCTCTCTCTCTCTCTCTCGCCCTCCCTTCTTTTACACATTGTCGCTTGCAATGCCTACATTTTGAGATTACCATATATTCCTTTGCCTACACATTTAGTGCTTGGTTCTAGGCTGGTATTATCATTTTTCAACAATTGTTAGTTTTTAATCACTTGGCATCCCGCTATTAATCGATTTGCTCGATGGGGGCGCCAGTAACATTTCCATTGGACCCTATCACGTGCCAGTGTAGCCCAATGGCATCTGGTTGCTTCAGGAATACAAAGAGCCTCAAACCGTTTGTTCAGGGTCTTGACGAAGAAGTCTGACCATCTTGTAGGTGGGCGGCCACGTGATCTTTGACATCCCATGGGATCCAGTTGGTAACGGTTCTAGTCCAGCGGTCATCTCCAAATCGCATTACATGTCCAGCCCATCTGATTTTTGATGCCTTGGCAAATGAGACAGTGTCCCTGATTCTGGAACAGCGACGGAGGTCAGAGCTCCAGATTTCTTCTTTCAGTTGAGTGAGGCGTGATATTCCAAGCATAGCTCTTTCGATTCCTCTTTGGGAGACCTGAATAGCATTCTCATCCTGCTTTTTGTAGGGCCCAGGTCTCTGAGGCGTATGCTAATGCAGGGAGAATGGTGGAGTTGAAGAGATGTGCCCCGAGCCGGAGGTTCTTTGTTTTTTTCAGCTATTTCTTCGATGCTTTTGAAGGCATTCCATGCAGCTCTCTTCCTCCTGCGCAGCTCAGGTTTTAGGCCGTTCATCATGTTGAATTCTCGACCTAGGTACATATAACTGCTGCATTCAGAGATGTTTGTTCCATTGAGAGTGAATGGGGCCTCTGGAACTAGTTCATTTTTCATGAACATAGTTTTGCTGAGATTCAGCTATAGACCTATGTAGTTTTTATCATTTTCAACAATTGTTCCTTTCTCTATTTTACCTAACTTCTGACTCCCACACACTTGCAGAAAATTTCATCCATTGGCAAGACCTCTTGCTCCATGTACTGCCTGATCTTGGATATTGGTATCATGCTATATTTCTTAATCTCCCACAAATAAATGCAGACATTCTATATCTGTCCTTTCCCTGTGGAAAGGACATTTCCCCTATGGAAAGGAGAATTTCACTCTCATGATCCTCTCCATGTCCATCCGTTAACAGGCAAATTTCATAACTTCGTTTTTCCTGACAGCTGCATAGTGTTCCATTGTGTAGATATACCAGAGTTTCTTTATCCAGCCGTCTGTTCTTAGGCAGTTTGTTTCCAGATTCTGGGTATTGTGAATAGTACTACAATGAACATAGAAGTGTAGATGATGTTTCTGCTGTGTGTTTTTGGCTTCCCAGGGTATATTCCCAGGAGTGGTATGGCTGGGTCAAATGGGAGCTCAATTTCTAGTCTTTGGAGGAATGTCTATATTGTTTTCCAGAAAGGCTGTACCAGTCAACATTCCCACCAACAATGGATGAGAGTCCCTTTCTCCCCACATCCACACCAACACTTGTTCTTGTTCTTTTGGACACGTGCCAGTCTCTGTGGTGTGAGATGATATCTCATTGTCATTTTCATTTGCATCTTTCTGATGATTAGAGATGTGAGCATTTCTTATATGTGTTTGGGCCATAAAACTTCTTCTTTGTAGAAGTTTCTGTTTATTTATTTCATCTCCCCATTTTTTTCATGGGGTTGACTGTTTTCTTCTTGTAAAGTTCTACCAGTGCCCAATATATACTGGACATTAACCCCTTATCAGATGGGTATTGGATGAATATTCTTTCCCCTTCTGTGGATTGTCTTTGTATCTTGGTCACCGTTTTTTTTTTTTTTAATTTTTTTATTATACCACCGTGAGACATACAATTACAAAAGGTGTTCACAATTGGTTCTTGGTAATACAGTATTCCAGCACCCATCCCTCCACCAGTGCCCCATTTCCACCACTAATGTACCCCAACCCCTCCCACCCACCCCCCCAGGCTGCCTCAACAACAGGTAGCCCTGTTTCCTCTCTTTTCTCTCTCTGTCTCTCTCTGTCTCTGCATCTCTCTCCCTCTTGTTTTTACACATTGTGGCTAGCCCTGCAGATATTTAGAGTTTAAAACTTAAGTCTCTTTGTGTATATTCAATGGTGAGTTTTAATCTGCCATTACCATTTCACACATTTAGTAAAACACTGGTATCTATTTATATCCTATTAATGAATGCAGTCATTCTACATCGGTCCTTTTCCTTCTGACTAACTTCACTCAGCATGATAGTCTCCATGTCCATCCATTTGCAGGAAATTTCATAATTTCATCTTTTCTGACAGCTGCATAGTATTCCATAGTGTAGATGAACCACAGTTTCTTTAGCCAGTCCTCTGTTCTCAGGCATTCAGGTTGTTTCCAGATTCTAGCTATAGTGAATAGCGCAGAGATGAATAAAGAAGTACAGATAGTGTTTCTGCTATGTGTTTTTCGGTCTCTCGGGTATATTCCCAGGAGTGCTATTGCTGGATCAAATGGGAGCTCAATGTCTAGTTTTAGGAGGAATGCCCATATTGTTTTCCAAAAGGGCTGGACCAGCCGGCACTCCCACCAACAGTGGATGAGAGTTCCTTTTTCCCCACATCCACGCCAGAACCGGTTGTTCTTGCTGTTTTGGATGTGTGCCAGTCTCTGTGGTGTGAGATGGTACCTCATTGTTGTTTTGATTTGCATCTCCCTGATGATTAAAGATGAAGAGCACTTTTCATATGCCTTTTGGCCATTCGAATTTCTTCTTTTTGGAAGCTTCTGTTCATTTCTTCTCCCCAGTTTTTGATGGGGTTGGCTGCTTTTTTTCTTGTGAAGGGCTACCAGTGCCTGATATATCCTGGATATTAACCCCTTGTCAGATGGGTATTGGGTGAATATCCTTTCCCACTCTGTGGATTGTCTTTGTATCTTGGTCACCGTTTCTTTTGAGGTGCAGAAGCTTTTCAATTTTATATAACCCCATTTGTTTATCTTTGCTTCCATTTGCTTGGTCAGTGGTGTGCTGTCTTTAAAGATACTTTTTAGTTTTGATGTCATAGAGCGATTTCTCCTATGTTTTCTTCGATGTACCTTACAGATTCATGTCTGATGCTGAGATCTAGAATCCATTTTGATCTGACTTTTGTGCATGGCATTAGAAGGAGGTCTAAGTTCATTTTTTTTACACGTAGCTGCCCAGTTTTCCCAGCACCATTTGTTGAAGAGGCTTTTTTGCTCCACTTAATATTTTTTTGCTCCTTTATCAAAGATTAAGTGGTTGTATATTTGAGAGTGTGTTTCAGGATATTCAGTTCTATTCCATAGGTCTACGGGTCTGTCTCTATACCAATACCACACTGTCTTAATTACAACTGCTCTGTAGTAGAGCTTGAGGTTGGGGAAAGTGATACCTCCCATCTTCTTTTTCCCAAGGATTGCTTTAGCTATTCGTGGGGGTTTATTATTCCATAAAAATTTCAGGAGTGTTTGTTCAATTTCTTTGAAGAACATCATGGTATCTTTATAGGGACCACATTGAATCTGTATAAAGCTCCAGGAGTATTACCATTTTGATAATGTTAATCCTTCCAATCCATGAGCAAGGAATGTGTCTCCATTTCTTCAGGTCTTCTTTTATTTCCTGAAGTAATGTTTTGTAGTTTTCTTTGTAGAGATCCTTTTACATTCTTTGTCAAACTGATTCCTAGGTATTTGATTTTCTGCGGCACAATTGTGAATGGGATAGTTTCTTTAATGTCCCTTTCTTCTCTTTCGCTGTTTGCATATAGGAAGGCCATTGACTTTTTGGTTATTGATTATGTATCCTGCCACTCTACTACAGGAATGTATTATTTCTAGGAGCCTCTTAGTAGAGAGTTTTGGGTTTTCCAGGTATAATATCATGTCATCTGCAAATAGTGACAACTTGGCTTCTTCCCTTCCTATCTGGATGCCCTTAATGTCTTTTTTATTCCCTGATTGCTATGGCAAGTACTTCCAGTACTATATTGAATAGAGGTGGTGAGAGTGGGCAGCCTTGTCTTGTCCCTGATCTTAAGGGGAAGGCTTTCAGTTTTTCCCCATTGAGAATGATGCTCTCTGTGGGCTTGTAGTAGATGGCCTGGATTATATTGAGGAAGGTTCCTTCAATCCCCATTTTATCATGAACGGGTGTTGAATCTTGTCAAATGCCTTCTCTGCATCTATTGATATGATCATATGGTTTTTCTTTTTCTTTTTTGTTGATATGATGCATTATGTTGATTGACTTGCGGATGTTGAACCATCTTTGCATTCCCGGGATGAATCCCACTTGGTCATGGTGTACAATCTTTTTGATGACTCTTTGGATTCTATTTGCCAGTATTTTGTTGAAGATCTTAGCATCTGTATTCATTAGGGAGATTGGTCTGTAGTTTTCCTTTTTTTGTGACATCTCTGTCTGCTTTGGGTATCAGGGTGATATGTGCCTCGTAAAAGCTGTTTGGGAGTGTTTCTGTTTCTTCAATTTGTCGCACCAGCTTAAAAAGAATTGGGAGTAGGTCCTCTTTAAAGGTTTTGTAGAATTCACTGGTGAATCCTTCGGGACCTGGGCTAATTTCGCCCAACATAATCCTCTCCATGTCCATCCATTTATAGGCAAATTTCATAACTTCATTTTCCTAGCAGCTGCATAGTATTCCATTGTGTAGATGTACCAAAGCTTCTTTATCCAGTCATCGATTTTCGGGCACTCTCGGGTTGCTTCCAGATTCTGGCTATTGTGAATAATGCTGCTATGAACATAAAAGTAGGGATGGTGTTTCCGCTACGTATTTTTGGTTTCCCAGAGTAGATTCCCAGGAGTGGTATGGCTGGGTCAAATGGAAGTTCAATTTCTAGTCTTTGGAGGAATGCATATTGTTTTCCAGAAAGGCTGTACCAGCTGGCATTCCCACCAACAATGGATGAGTGTTCCCTTTTCCCCACGTCCACGCCAGCACTTGTTGTTCTTGCTCTTTTGAATAAATGCCAGTCTCTGTGGTGTAAGGTGGTATCTCATTGTTGTTTTGATTTGCATCTCTCTCATGATTAGTGATGATGAACATTTTTTCATATGTTTTTTGGCCATTCGAATTTCTTCCTTGCCAAAGTTTCTGTTCATCTCTTCTCCCCATTTTTTAATGGAGTTGGCTGTTTTCTTCTTATATATCTGTACCAGTGCCTGATATATCCTGGATATTCACACCTTATCAGATGGGTATTGGGTGAATAATCTTTCACTTTCTGTGGACTGTCTTTCTATCTTGGTCACTGTTTCTTTCGAGGTGCAGAAGCTCTTGAGTTTCATGTAGTCCCATATATTTATCTTTTCCTCTAGTTGCTTTGTTAATGGTGTTTCACCTTTGAAGATGTCTTTAGCTTCAATGTCGTGGAGAGTTCTTTCCTATATTTTCTTTAACGCACTTTATGGATTCAGGTCTGATTTTGAGATCTTTAATCCATTTTTATCTGATTTTTGTGCAAGGTGTTAGACACTGGTCCAAATTCATTTTTTCATGTAGCTGTCCAGTTTTCCCAGCACTACTTGTTGAAGAGGCTTTCCTTACTCCAGTTTGGACTCTTTATACCTTTATCAAAGATTAACTGATCATGTCTTTGAGTGTGGGTGTCAGGATACTCAACTCTATTCCAAGGTCCACAGGTCTGTTTTATTCCAGTACCACGCTGTTTTAATTACTGCTGCTTTGTAGTACAGTTTGAGATTGGGAAAGGTGATGCCTCCCATCTTCTTTTTCCGAAGGATTGCTTTAGCTATCCCTGGGGGTTTATTATTCCATATGAATTTTAGGAGTGTTTGATCAATTTCTTTAAAGAATGTCATGGGTATCCTTATAGGAACCGCATTGAATCTGTACAAAGCTCTAGGGAGTATTACCATCTTGACAATATTAATTCTCCCTATCCATGAGCAGGAATGTGTTTCCATTTCCTCGTGTCCTCTTTATTTCTTGAAGCAGTGTCTTGTAGATCTCTTTGTATAGGTCCTTCACACACTTTGTTAAGCTGATTCCTAGGTATTTTGATTTTCTGTGGCACAATTGTGAATGGAATCAATTCCTTAATATCCTTTTCTTCACTTTCGTTATTTGTATATAGGAAGGCCACTGACTTTTAGGTATTGATTTTGTACCCCGCCACTCTACTATACATACTATTGTTTCTAAGAGTTTTTTGGTAGAGTTTAGGGTTCTCTAGGTATAATATCATGTCATCTGCAAATAATGATAGCTTGATTTCTTCCTTGCCTATCTGGATGCCCTTTACTTCTTTGATTGCTATGGGAGTACTTCCAGTACTATATTGAATAAAAAAAAGAAGTGAGAGAGGGCAACCTTGTTGTGTTCCTGATCTTAAGGGGAAGGCTT
Source organism: Cryptotis parvus (assembly GCA_021461705.1). Lineage (NCBI taxonomy): Eukaryota > Metazoa > Chordata > Mammalia > Eulipotyphla > Soricidae > Cryptotis > Cryptotis parvus. The sequence continues at coordinate 32,787 of JAJIBD010005298.1, forward strand.
TCAAATTTTACCCATTGAGAATGATACTCTCTGTGGCTTTTGTTAGATGGCTTTGACTATCTTGAGGAAGCTTCCTTCAATTCCCATTTTCTGGAGGGTTTTAATCATGAATGGGTGCTGGATCTTGTCAAATGCTTTTCTGCATCTATTGATAGGATCATATGGTTTTTATTTTTTCTCTTATTGATATGATGTATTATGTTGATTGATTTGCAAATGTTGAACTATCCTTGCATTACTGGGATGAATTCTCCTTGGTCATGATGTATGATCTTTTATGAGTCTTTGGTTTCTGTTTGCTAGTATTTTGTTGAAGATCTTAGGATCTGTGTTAATCAAGGAGATTGGTCTGTAATTTTCCTTCTTTGTGTTGTCTCTCCCTGCTTTGGGTATGAGGGTGATATGTGTCTCGTAGAAGCTGTTTGGGAGTGCTTCTGTTTCTTCTATTTCCTGGAAGAGCTTG
>JAJIBD010005299.1:0-142630 GCA_021461705.1 Cryptotis parvus
GAGCCATTACCGACTGGATCCCACGGGATGTCAAAGATCACCTGCCCGCCACCTACAAGATGGTCAGACTTCCTTGTTAAGACCCTGAAGGAACGGTTTGAGGCTCTTCATATTCCTGAATCAACCAGATGCCATTGGGCTACATTGTACGTGATAGGGTCCAATGGAAATGTTACTGGCGCCCGCTCGAGCAAATCGATGAATAACGGGATTCAAGTGATCAAGTGATCAAGTGGGTTATAACACACAGGTATTTTTCTGTTTCTCCAAGTATTTTCAATATTTCATAATAAGTTCTCATTATAGGAAACTCATTTTCTTGCTCACTTGTAGATTGGGGATATTGTACCCACAAATTCATACAGAACTATAATATGATAAATCAAAATATGCACAAAAACAAAATCTTCCTTTATGTCTGTTCCCAAATATTCTTTATCTGCAAAAGATATCATAGCCATGAATCTTATATTATCATTTCATTGATATCCCTTAAACCCAGGAAATTTCTACGGAGCCACAGAGATGAATTTCTCTAAGCTATCATTAGAAATCTCTATTCTTAGACCAGGGGATATAGCTCAGTGCTGGAGAAAGCACTTGCCTGCATATGAAAGGCCTTGGGTTCTATCCCTGGTACTACACCCTCCCCACAACCCTCACCCCCAAGAAGGAAGTTTTATTTTTTGCATTTTCTTTCTTTCGTTTAAATTTAGTCACCATGAAATTACAAAGTTATTCGTGGATAGGTTTTTAAGGAACACAAATGTTTCAGCACCTAATCCCTTCACCTGTACACTTCCCTGCACCGATACCCCCACCCACTTGCTTCCTGCTCTGCTTTTATGAGAGGCACTTTTTTTTTTTGCTTTTTTGGGTCACACCCGGCAATGCTCAGGGGTTACTCCTGGCTCTGCACTCAGGAATTACTCCTGGCGGTGCTCGGGGGACCATATGGGATGCCGGGATCGAACCTGGGCCAGCATGGGCCAGGTGCATGCAAGGCAAATGCCCTACCAGCTGGGCTATCGCTCCCGGCCCCAGAAAGGCACTCTTTTTTTTTCTTTTTTTTATTTATTTATTTGTTTTTTTTAATTTTTATTTATTATTTTTTACAATTACAAAGATATACAATTAAAAGTTCATATTTGGGTTTTGGTCATACAGTGTTCCAGCACCCATCCCGCCACCAGTGCCCATCTCCCACCACCAATGTCCCTGGTTCCCTCCCCCTCCCCAGCCCGCCTCCAAGGCAGGCTCTTTATTTCTTTCCCTTTCTCTCTCTTTCTCTTTTTCCTTCCCCTCCAGACTATGGATTACAGAACATACATTAAAGGGTTGTCATGTGTATCTTTTTGCCTCTATTTAATGCTCAGTTCTAGGTTGGCATTAGTACCCTCGACAATTCTTAGCACACTGTTCCATTTTCTGTCTTACCTAGCCAGAGAGGCACTTTTTAAAATACTTTTTCAGTGAGATTTAATCTGTTGCTGACACTTAATCACTCACTTTTCTGCACCACCTCCTCCTCCGCGTTGTACGCTTCCTCCACCACAGACGTTGCCTGCTTCCTGTCCTATCCCCAGTCCACTCAAGTAATATCAAAACTTTATCATCTTAAAGGCTCTTCCATATTCCTGAATCAAACAGATGCCATTGGGCTACATTGTACGTGATAGGGTCCAATGGAAATGTTACTGGCGCCGGCGAGCAAATCGATGAATAACTTGGGATTCAAGTGATCAAGTGATCATCTTAAATGGTTCCTCTCTATAAAAGGAAAGATGTAAATTGGGGAGGAGGAAGATTCACGCCCGGGGGTGCTCAGGGCTTGCCTCCCGGCTCTGCACTCCCAGGGTCACTCCTGGCAGTGCTCGGAGGAGCTGGGATGGAGCCCGGGCAGCTGTATGCAAGTAGCCACATGCTCCTTTGCTCTGCTATCACTTCAGCCCTAAGATATAAGTGTTTCCCCCACAGTCTATTTAAACACCATGACTTAAGTTGTTCATGGTGATTTGTTACAGGCATTCGATATCCCCACCCCCAATCCCACCATCACTGTCACCTTCCCTCCAACACTGTCTCCATGTTTCCCAACCACCCTCAGCCTGCTCCTTGTAGCGGGCCCATCGTAGTTTATTTTTATTGTTTTGTTACCACACAATGGCTAACAGAGGGAACAACAAAATATTTCCTTCAAAGAAAATTAGTGAAAATGTTGTATCTCACCATGCAGTTACCAAGTCCTTGACTGAGGGGCTACTTAAGTGTTGTTACAAGTCAAGCTTCTGTGTTGATGTTTTTGTTGGTCAAGATTGGTTGACTTCTACATTACATCTTCAACAATCTGGTGTATTACTGGATTGTCAGTGTTGTAGAGTTTGGAGATGTTCAAAAAACATTCTCCAGAAAATTCAGTTTTTAACTGGCCAGCCCAACTGGAGTTAAATTTTTTTTACTGCTGAGCTTACTTGGCTGTGGCAGTGGTTCATGGGCATAACTGCCAGGGCTTCTGGAGTACAGGGGCGCGGGGAAGGCAGCGCATCCTGGTTCTAGAAGGCACCCAACTTTCAGTGCAGGGACCCGAGTACCTGAGGTGTTGGCAGGGTTTGGTGTTCTCCGTGAGGCTCAGTAGTCCCGGGCGTGGAGATCGTGACAGAGGCACGGTGGCAGCTTAGGGGCGTGGAAACAAGCGGCTGCTGAGGGGTTTGTTGGGTGGGCGCTGGCCTGCCCCCCCCCAAGAGTTCCCTGGGTATTTCAGCCATGTAAAGAAGTCTGAGAATTTTTTAATTAGTTGATCTCTTTCGAGATTTACTTATGAATCTCTTTACAAATATTCATCCGTATATTTGGTTCAATAAATGTTGATACCAATCATTTCCTGGCAAGGGATTCAGCAAAAAACATGAGAAAACTCTCTGTCTTCACTATAATCCTTAGACTGGAGTAAGTTCCGAATCAGTTTATGGAAAAGCCCACACAGAGACTAAAGTTTTCAGACACAAACTTTGAGCAGGAGCAAGATTCAATAGCGCCGAATCGCACCCAAAGCCCCACCGGGGTGGGAGCCAAATGTAAAATTTGTAATGGGTTAAAATCCTATTCTTCCCAAAATCCTATCTAGTCAACTATCAGGAATTACATATATTTCTCACTAGCCTACTAGGCCTGGAATAATTTTCATGTACTTGTACATATAATCAGAGGATGGCATTGTTCTCCTAGGTCAATAGTCTGCATCCTCTTCCTTTATAATGGCTACCTGTAGGTCCTTCAATTCTCTCTCTAACTATATGTTGGTACTGAACCAGTCTCTGTGGTGCCTCAGGGTCCAAGTTCTATCCTTTGAGCATTCTCCCCAGCCCTCTGTGATAGGTCAATCCTTCTCTTATTCTTTGATATTTAGAGTTATTCTGATTTTTGGGTTTGCATAAATAATAAACCCTGATAAATATGTTTGTGAAAGTACATTTCATGTGTTTCAAATGATTTTAGAGCTGGATTTTGAGGCCACAGATCTTGGAGTCTTGCCTTGCTTCCCTGAAGTGACCTGTTAGTTCCCTGCTCTGGATAGCTTTTGGCTGCACCAAGTGGCCGGCAGAGACCTGACACCACATTGGACTTCAATAACAGGAGCCGGAAGAGTCCCTAACTTGCATTTTTATAAAACATTACCTCAGTTGAAATCTTTATGACAATTGCTAGGAAATAAAATAGGAGCCAGAAGACACTGGACCAATTAGGCCAAACTCCGCAGTCTGTTCAGTTCCTGCCACCACATGGTACCTAGAGCATCATGAGGTGTGACCCTGGAGGCCACCACGTGGGGTGACCTGTGGTTTCTAGCACAGCAGGCCTGAGCAGCACCGCATCCTCAGGCCCTACCACTGACCCATCATCTGGATGATAGAGAATCGCTGAGAGAAGCTTCCAGCCCCAAGCAGCATGGGAGACCTGCATTCACCCCCCCCCTCAGGGAAGACTATTACCCAGAAAATGCCTATTATGACTTGTAGAATTTTTTAAAAGATGATATAAGACAATGATATATAAACACTGTATTATTCTTGCTGTATGTTCAGACCCTTAATTTCCCTTATCTTCCCTTTGTTCATTGATTTATTTGAGCTGGCGCCAGTCTCCACTCATCCCTGTTGTGTGCTAGTGTAGCCCAGTGGCATCTACTCACTCCAGGAACACGAAGAGCCTCAAACTGTTCATTCAGGTTTTTGACAAAGAAGTCCTGACCATCTCGTAGGTGGGGCGGCCTCACATTCTTTTAACGTCCCATGGAATCCAGTCAGTAACAGCTTTAGTCCAGCGGTTGTCCCTAAATCGCATTACGCGTCCGGCCCATCTGATTTTTTATTGTCTTGGCAAACAAGACAACGCTCCCTGATTCTTGATCGTCAACAGAAGTCAGAACTCCAGATTCCTTCTCTCACTTGAGTGAAGCATGATACTCCAAGCACAACTCTTTTGATTTCTCTTTAGGATACCCAAATAGCCTTCTCATCCTGCTTTTGTAGGGTCCAGGTCTCTGAGGCGTATGTTAGTGCAGGAAGAATGGTGGAATCGAAGAGATGTGCCCAGAGTCAGAGATTCTTCTTTACCACTTCCTTGATGCTCTTGAAGGCGTTCCATGCTGCTCTCTTCCTCCTGCATAGTTCAGGTGCTAAGTCGTTCCTCATGTTGAGTTCTCAACCTAGGTACACATAACTGCTGCATTCAAAGATGTTCATTCCGTTGAGAGCAATGGAATGTCAGGAACCTAGTCCATTTCTCATCAACATTGTCTTCTTGAAATTCAGCTGCTGTCCGACATTTTCCACACTCACATTCGAGTTGGCAGCATTCATGGCACTTAGCTGATATTTGGTGTTATTAGAACGATGTCATCAGCGAAGTGGAGGTGGTGTAGTTTCCGACTGTCTATCTTCACTCCCCATTCCTTCCCATTCCAATCATCGCATGGCGTTCTCAAGGGTGGCATTGAAGAGTTTCTGTGAAATAGTATCTCCCTGCTGAACCCCTCTCTTTATGTTGGCGATCACTTTATAAAATGGTAAGATCCTGGTAGTGAATCCATAATACAACTCACAGAGGATCCTGATGTACTGAGTTTGAATGCCCTGTTTGACTAGGGTTTTGATGACTGCTTCAGTCTCAACAGAGTTAAAGGCCTTCTTTAAGTCAATGAATGTTAGCCAGAGCAGCATCTTGAACTCTCGCAAAAACTCAATGAGTTTGGTCACCATGTGGATATGGGCCATATCCACCATATCCACATTTTATTATTTTTAATTTTTTTATTACACCACTGTGAGATAAAAATTACAAAGATGTTCATGGTTGGGTTTCAGTCATACATTGTTCCAGCACCCATCCCTCCACCAGTGCCCTATTCCCACAACTAATGTCTGCAGATTCCCTCCCCCTTCCCCCAACCTTCCTCTATAGTAGGCACTTCTCTCTCTCTGTCTCTCCTCTCTCTCTCTTTCTTCTCCTCTCTGTCTCTGTCTCTGTCTCTCGTCTCTGTCTCTGTCTCTGTCTCTGTCTCTCTCTCTCTCTCTCTCTCTCTCTCTCTCTCTCTCTCTCTCTCTCTCTCTCCTTCTCCTCCTGTTCTTATACATTGTGGCTTGCCCTTCGAGACATTTAAGTATTATCATGTAAATCCCCTTAATTTACACACTTTAAACTTAAACCAATCCAAATTTGGTTCCTGTAAAGGAAGGCATTTTATTTTTAGTCTAAATTGGTATTGACAGTAGAGCTTTCAGTGACTGTACTGTGGAGGGCTCCTGTATCATTCCTTGAGCAGAAGAGACACATATTGACACACACTGAAATATTAAAAATGAGATAAAAATAAAGATAACAAAAGCCCAATCTGTTCTCAGGGTGATTAATTAAACAAAAAAATTTATAAAAGTCAGAGCACATTTTGTTTCTTCTGCCAAAAATAGATATATTGGGGAATATGTTGGAAGGAATAAAGTGGTAGTAGAACTTGCAGGAACATATGTACTTGCAAAAACATTTTTGCAGAACCATGGTGGGGTGGGGCACAAAATTTCCAAATACAGTGAGAGTGAAAGTTTGTTGGGGAGGGGGCAACTGAGTGAGGTTGTCTCTGACATTCTACAGAACATAATGACATCAAGCGCAAATGAAGGTTTTCTCTGCCTACTTGCTTGGAGAAGTTTCCATGAGGTACTGCTGATGTGGGGAGCAAGATGTAGAGATTATATAATGAAAACAAAAAGACAAAAATAGCATGTGGTATGCATATTTGTATATGACCTGACCATTTAGGGGGTGTCTGTGGGGAGGCGAAGGGAGTGATGAAAGAGGAGAGGGGAAGAAGGAGAGAGGGAAAGAAAGTCTCCTTCTACGGGCTGTGAAGACTCAGACACAGGAAAGCTCCTCAAGGGGCGCTGAGCAGCTGCCCAGGTAGTGTGGGGAGACTCAGAGCAAACTTCCCCGTTGACCCATAGTTAGCTCAGAATCCATGGTGTTGGGGGTGAAGATCAGATTCCCATCCCTGGTAAGAACGTGGCAGTGTATATCAGCATGTTTGCTGGGTCTGTTACATAGATTTGTCTGTTTGAAGTTCTCTGCATGTGTCTTTCTAAGGGAAAGTAAGTCACTTTCTCTATTTTCCCTTCTAGCCCTTCTCATCTCTCTCCATTCTGGTACAAAAGTAATGTGTCCTTCAAGATGCTGCTTGGAGTTGGGGAATGGAGGACCGGGCAGAGAGAGAGAGTATAGGAGATAAGGTGCTTGCCTTGCATGAGGCCAACATGGATTGATCCCTGGCACCCCATAAGGTCCCTGAACACTGCCAGGAGTGATTCCTGAGCACAGTTAAATATGGCCCCCAAAACAAATAAGATACAGCTTGGGTATCTGGACTTCCTAGAATATACCCCATCACCAAGGTCATCACGTCCTCCATTCCAAGACTGATGAGGTGCCCCTCAGAGTGTTCCCACAGATACACACATACACAAACACATACACACGCACACACCACTCACATAACACTTTTCCATTTGGGGTACCTGCCACACTCGATTTTAATTTCCTGTTTACGCATCTGTTCTGCCCCAAATAGACCTTGATAGCAGGGATGTCTTATCCATTATTGCAATCCCTGTGGCTCAGCAGGATTTATTAGGAGAATTAATAATTGAATTTTTGCATTCCCAACACTGTCTGTCAAGGACTCTTGCCCCGCCATTTTGCTGAGTCACTCTCACTTTTGCCCTGAGTTACCTCCTTTGAAATGGTGGCTGCAGCTGATGAGCACAGCCACCGCTGATGCTAACCCATTGGGGATGCTTAGAAAGCAAGTGAGGACAGGGGCCGCCTTCTTTGGGAGGAGTTTGCTGTGCTATTTTGATTTAAAATAGCACACAAATGCTCTAGCAAATAGATGATCAACTGGAAGATCGTGATCGTGATTGTGATTTTGATTTAAGTGAAGATTAGCATCCCCAAGGCTGTCTTTAATGAGATTATCCATGTGCTCTTAAAATCCCCACCTACAACAAACTTTTAGGGAGTGACTGGCATAACTCCTAAGCCCTAAGCCTTTCTCTAAGAACTGTGTCTGGGCCCCCGGGCAGGCTGCTGGCACCCATATTTGTACCTTGTGACTGTGTGGGCTTCAACCAGCCAGCCCCGGGCTATTTCCTCTGGTACAGGGAAATCTGGCAAATCCAACTTGCCCTTAGCTGCAGGTCAGCAGCCACACTCCTTCCAGTGAATGAGAAAAAAATAGAGTTCATCTTCAGTGACCAAGACAAAAATAGTGGCAAGAGATGGGTGACAGAAGGCAGGCCTTCTTCCCGCCTACTCGCTGTGCTTCCTGAAGTGGTTACATGCCCACTCTGGTGTTCCTTGTAATACCCCCACTATTTTTGGAATAATTCCCTCCCCCAAGTCCATTCCTGGTTAGCTTCTCCACTGGGTTTCTGTGTTCACAGCTGGAAAAATTGCTACTGAATTTTCCCATCCGTGAAAGCAAGGGTTGAAGTCCTCCAGGTGACCTGACCTGCTGGAGCAAAGGAGCTAGTTTCATGACCATCCTCTACCCCTCTCCCCAAGCACCAGAGCAGGAACTGGGTAGAAAGGCAGGCTGGGCTGGCACCTCCAAGATATCTCAGCTCCACTGTACAACCTGATGCAAGGGCTGGAACCTCCTCATGCTTTTATTCCCCACCTGTGTTGCAATGGCGATGCCTGAGAGCCACCTCCTCATCAATAAGATGAAACTTAAGTAATAAAAACTTAAGTGTTTGCATTGCATGCTGACTTCCCACAATTGAAAACAAAAAGTAATCAATGAATACTATGGGACTAATATCATAGGCCAGGCAAAAAAGGGACCAGGAGGACTTGCAAATGGTTGGAATCTACCATAAGTGTGTGGGGGACAGAGGTTAAGTAATACAGAGATGGGACCAGTTTGCCAATAATAGTTGGAAATGGTAAGGCTAGACTAGAACTGAGTATTGAAAGTAGGTCAAGGGATATACATAATAACCTTTCCGTGTCTGTATTGCAAACCAGAATGCGAAAAGGGGGGGAGAGAGAGACAGACAGACAGACAGGGATAGAGACAGAGACAGAGACAGAGAGAGAAAGCCTGCCATAGAGGCAGGTTGTGGGAGAGGAGGGAAGATGGGGTACATTGGTGATGGGAAATGAGCACTGGTGGAGGAGGGATGGGTGTTGGAACACTGTATGACCGAGACCCAATAGTGAACAGCTTTGTAATGGCCCATTGCACAGTGACTCAATAAAATTAAATTTTAAAAAAAGTAGCCAATGATACTAAACATGACTTGGACTATTCAGAAAAATATATTTTCCAAGAACATCTATCTGCATTTGGAATGCTCTTATTTTTCCTAAAGAGAAGCTAAAGATCCCAAATTATCTGCATAAATATTTAACCTATGGTTTTCCACTTGGCACATAAAGATTTGATACTCACAACTTCTAACTTGCTTCCTATAATAGAGGTTAAGAGTTGAATGACCACGTTTCCCCACCTGCTGCCAACTCTCTTCAGACAGAATCTCTGACTCCTCTGCAACAAATGCCAGTTTCAGTCTCTCTTCCTCCTACAAAGAAAGTGAGAAAGGAAGAACAGTCCCTGCCTGAGAGCTTGAAGCACCTTGGGATTAAGTGACCCACAACAAGAAAAGTTGCTGGGACTCATCCAGTGATCACCGTGTGCTCATCTGCAGTTCCTGGGATTGCCTTCCTTTTCACCTAAGAAAAGAATTGTAGTACTTTGGTATGCCCCAGATCCACCAATTCTGAATGTCTTCTGATGGGTAGAACTTGAGGTAAACAAAACTGCAACACTGGCTGCACCCCTCCCAGCTGCCCCCTTTGCCCCTGGCTTCTATCTGCCCAGACCTCATGAAGGCCAAACGCTCAGCCCTCTTTCCGCAGTCACGCCTCACAGTCCTTTCTTTTCATTTCTCCTCCTGAATCCCACATAAACTGGGCACATTTCCACTAAGGTCACCTAAGCTACTCTCAGATGACAGGCAAGCCTTAGCCAACAGTGAGTCACTGATGTGTGACGGCCAGAAAATGGGTTTGAAAAATGGGGGAAACTGAGGGTACAGAGTCAGAACCCAAAGGAATCAATGTCAGTTGAATCAAGAGAAAAACCATTTACTGGGCCCATCCCTCTGGGGGTCCCGGAAGCAGCCAGATGAGACTCGCCCACCACACTAGCCACCACCTTCGCTGTCCAGATGCTGGGATACTACCTCACAACCAGATTAACAGAGCAAAACCAGTTTGAGCCCAGGCTGCGCGGCTGCTTGCGCGCCTTGGTCCATCAAAGTAGTGGAAACAGTTATGTCCTTTAATGCACTGCATTCTACGGTGTGCAGGAAAGTTTGGCGAGAGGGAGAGATAGAGAGGGAGAGGAGACATACAGAACCCACCAAGTAGTTGAAGTGTGGGAGGGGGGAGGGAGGTGGGGACATTGGTGATGGGAGATGGGTTTGGGTGGAGGGATGGGTGTTGGAACACTGTAGAACCAAAACTCAACATGAGCATCTCTGCAATTGTATGTCTAAAAGTGGTGTAATAAAATTTGGGAAAAGAAAAAAAAATAATCACTGTCACCGTCTTCCCATTCATCATCGATTTACTCGAGTGGGCCCCAGTTACATCTCCATATGTCCTGTCTCATGCTAGTAGAGCCCAAGGGCATCTGATTGTTACAGGAACATAAAGAGCCTCAATCCATTCCAGAATGAGGTCTATAATTGTTACTGGTATTTGGCATATCAAATACAACACGGGTAGCTTGCCAGGCTCTGCCATGCAGGTAGCATACTCTTGTAGTCATCTCTAAGTCCAGCATTTATTGATGAACCGGCGTCCCCCAGCGGCCGTGCGAGCCGGGCTGTGATAGGCTGGTCTGCTGGGTGGAGTTCTGACGAGAGAGAAGTCCGGATGTGGAAAATGGGTGGGCCCCATGGAGTAGGAGAGGGTGGTCTGGCTTGTTGCAAGGCTCTGCTGGGGTGGCGGGCCAGGCTTAGAACCCACCATCCCTCCTGGGTGCCTCGTGAGCAGCTGGGCACAGGGAGAGCAAGTAGCAGCTCTGCCCCATGTCTGTGAGTCTAAAAAATAATAAAAATAATAATAAAAAAATAATATAAAGAAATATATGCAAAAAAAGAAAAACCATTTACTGTGTATTTTGTATTACAAAAATAGTATACTTATCTGCAAAATTTTTGCAAAGACAGAAAAACTCAAAGGTGATAAAAATCCCCCATCCTGCATCTCTGCTAATCTCCACTAATATTTTCTTTCTGTGCTGTTCTTATCTAAGCATATATAAACACATAAGAAATAACTTTTGATAATACAGAATTAGAATAAAATAGTTTGAAATCAAACTTTTCCACTGAACATCCTACTATAAAACTTTTCCCCATCATTAAATACTTGTGCACAAGATCACTTAAAAATGCAGCATAGGGGCTGGAGCGATAGCCCAGCGGGTAGGGCTTTTGCCTTGCACGCAGCCAGCCTGTGCCAGCCTGGGTTAGACCCTCGGCATCCCATATGGTCCCCTGAGCACCGCCAGGAGTAATTTCTGAGTGCAGAGCCAGGAGAAACCCCTGAGCACTGCCGGGTGTGACCCCCCCCAAAAAGCAAAAAAAATGCAGCATAAAGGCCAGAGCGATAGTATTGTGGGTAGGGCATTTGCCTTGCATGTGGCCATTCCCAAGTTCACCCTATAACCCCTGTGATCCCCCAAGCTCTCCAGAAGTGATTCCTCGGCACAAAATCAGGAGTAAGTCCTGAGCATCACTGGGTGTGACCAAAGAGGAAAAGAAGAGAAATGCAGCACAATGTACTGTTTCATCAAGGATTAAGTGAACTTTTGGAATATCACACATAAAAGTATGATGCTGAGTGAAACGAGTCAGAAGGAGAGGGGTAGTCACAGCATGCTTGCACTCATTTGTGAGGTATAAAAATCATAAAATGAAACCAATATCTAAGGACAGTAGAAACAAGGGCCATGTGGTTTGGTCCATGGTTGGAAGCCTGATTCAGCCTCTTGGAGAAAAGGCAGTTGGGATAGGGAAGGAACCACTATGACAAAGACAGTGATAAGTGGCCACTCCATGTAAGAACCGTGTGCAGAATAGGCAAAGGGCAAACAGGATAATCTCTCAGTATCTATATTGCAAACCAGAAGGCCCAGCAGGAGACAGAGAGAGAAGGGAAGTCTCTGCCTGCCACAGAGACAGGTTGGGAGGTGGGGATGGGGTGGCAGGAGGCAAAGGGGCACATTGGTGGTGGGAAATGTGCACTGGTGGAGGGATGGGTGCTGAAACGTGGAGTGACTGAAACCCATTCTAACAGTCTTCTAACTGTATGGCTCAGTAACGCAACAAAATCAATTTTAAAAAATAAATAAGCTTCAAGACAAAAAAAAGTAAGCGACAGAGTGGGGAAAGGTGTTTACACAGACTTGACCCCCAAAGAGTCCATATCTATACTTAAACACTTACAAATCAGGTATTACAGCGGGTAGAGTGTTTGCCTGCACAAGGCCAACCTGGGTTCAATCTCCCGGATTCAGTATGGCCCCTAGACACCCAGCAGGAGTGATCCCTGAGTACAGAGTCAGGAGTAAACCCTGTGCACCACTGGGTGTGGCAAAAGAAATCTTACAACTAAAATAGGAAAGAGGGAGAAAACGCACACAAAAGAGGACAACAAAGCGTCTCCCCCTCATCATGCTTTTTTAAAGCTGTCCAACTACTTTGGGGACCAACAGCACCTGTGTGACCCAGAAGCACCTGACTGTCCATGTCACAGCACGTGTGAGTCTCAAAGACAGCATGCTGGCCCAAAGCTAGACTCCCCCAACCTGCATGCAACAGGGTTCCATTTACTTCTAATGTTGAAACCAAACAAAGCAGTATAAGGCGTTAGGAAGCCAAATCAGGTATTTGTTGGTGAGGGACCAGTGCCTGCTAGAGGACGGGGATAGGGACATGCCTGTGGATCCACCCCAGCAGCAGCCAGACCAGCGCATTCCCTTTCAGACTCCCCTAAACTGTGCACTTAGACTTTCACTTTCATATGCACGTGATGTTTGCAGAAAGAAGCTTGAAAACGTGGGTGCTCCTGACAGCAATGGCAACTTCCTCCTATGGCCACCGCAGCAGTATACCCTGGTACTGAGTGATGTACATTCTCAGGTTTGGAGCAATCCACTGGCCAGCTCCTCTGCAGTTCCCTGAGCCAAGCACACACTGCGTCCTCTGCCTCCCAGCATGTCCAAAGCTGACCTGCAGAAACAGCAAGGAGGCTCTCTAGTGTGGAATGCCATACCATCCTTTGCTTGCCTCACAAAACCTGCCTTCGCCATTGCAAAATTTCACATGTGATTCACAACCCCACCACCACCACCAAGCCATCTTTCTGATTCATGCACCTGATAAAGAGTCCACCTTGTTAGTGAGGAGGGGCTAACCCAGTGCCCACCTTGTTAGTGAGGAGGGGCTATCCCAGTGCCCACCTTGTTAGTGAGGAGGGGCTATCCCAGTGCCCACCTTGTTAGTGAGGAGAGGCTAACCCAGTGCCCACCTTGTTAGTGAGGAGAGGCTAACCCAGTGCCCACCTTGTTAGTGAGGAGAGGTTAACCAACTGCTCACCTTGTTAGTAGGAGAAGTTATCCCAGTGCCCCCTTGTTAATGAGGAGAGGCTAACCCAGTGCCCACCTTGTTACTGAGGAGGGGCTATCCAAGTGCCCACCTTGTTAGTAGGAGAAGTTATCCCAGTGCCCCTTGTTAATGAGGAGAGGCTAACCCAGTGCCCACCTTGTTAGTAAGGAGAGGGCTATCCCAGTACCCACCTTGTTAGTGAGGAGAGGCTATCCCAGTGCCCACCTTGTTAGTGAGGAGAGGCTAACCCAGTGCCCACCTTGTTAGTGAGGAGGGGGTTAACCAATTGCCCACCTTGTTAGTGAGGAGAGGTTATCCCAGTGCCCCCTTGTTAATGAGGAGAGGCTAACCCAGTGCCCACCTTGTTAGTGAGGAGGGTTATCCCAGTACCCACCTTGTTAGTAGGAGAAGTTATCCCAATGCCCCCTTGTTAATGAGGAGAGCCTGACCCAGTGCCCACCCTTGTTAGTAGGAGAGGCTAACCCAGTGCCCACCTTGTTAGTGAGGAGGGGTTATCCCAGTACCCACCTTGTTAGTAGGAGAAGTTATCCCAATGCCCCCTTGTTAATGAGGAGAGCCTAACCCAGCGCCCACCTTGTTAGTAGGAGAGGCTATCCCAGTGCCCACCTTGTTAGTGAGGAGAGGTTATCCCAATGTCCACACCCATCTCATAGGGAGGAATCATCCCGTATTGGAGTCCACTCTGGAGACTTACAATCTGGCTTTGGACAAATGACTTAACCTCTTTGAGGTTACGGATTAAAAACTCTACCTGAAAAAAATAAAACTCTACCTGTTTTCAGGTTTGCTCCAAATATAAGAGATTTTATATATACACATATACATATATATGTGTATATATAAAATCAAGCCTATTTCACAGACACAGATGGAGCTGTTACCAGCTCTCTCAGTTTCCACGCAGCCTCGGTATATCAGGAAATGGAAAAACTTTTTGAGCACCCACACGGCAGAGCCTGGCAAGCTACCCGTGTAGTATTTGATATACCAAAACCAGTAATATTAATAGACCTTATTCCCATGACCTAAAAGAATCGTTTGAGGCTCTTCATGTTCCTGGAGTGAGCAGAGGCCCTTGGGCTGTACTAGCATGCGAACAAGGACAAATGGAGATAGTTACAGGCGCCTGCTCGAGCAAATCGATGAACAACATGAAGACAAGTGATACAAGTGATGTATGTATAGATCACTTGATCACTTGAATCCGTTATTCATCGATTTGCTCGAGCAGGCCAGTAATATTTCCATTGGACCCTATCACATGCCAATGTAGCCCAATGGCATCTGGTTGATTCAGGAATATGAAGAGCCTCAAACCGTTCCTTCAGGGTCTTGACAAGGAAGTCTGACCATCTTGTAGGTGGGCGGGCAGGTGATCTTTTGACATCCCGTGGGATCCAGTCGGTAATGGCTCCAGTCCAGCGGTTGTCTCCAAATCGCATTACATGTCCAGCCCATCTGATTTTCGATGCCTTGGCAAACGAGACAGCGTCCCCTGATTCTGGAATAGCGACGGAGGTCAGAACTCCGGATTCCTTCTCTCACTTGAATGAGGCGTGATATTCCAAGCATAACTCTTTCAATTCCTCTCTGGGAGACCCGAATAGCATTCCCATCCTGCTTTCATAGGGCCCAGGTCTCTGAGGCGTATGTTAATGCAGGGAGAACGGTGGAGTCAAAGAGATGTGCCCGGAGCCGGAGGTTCTTTGTCCTTTAGCTATTTCTTCGATGCCTTTGAAGGCATTCCATGCCGCTCTCTTCCTCCTGCGCAGCTCAGGTTTTAGGTTGTTCATCATGTTGATTTCTCGACCTAGGTACACATAACTGCTGCATTCAGAGATGTTTGTTCCATTGAAAGTGAATGGGGCCTCTGGAACTAGTTCATTCTTCATGAACATAGTTTTCTTTAGATTCAGCTGTAGACCTATCTTTCCATACATATGTGTATGTATAGACATATATACATACACATATGTGTGTATATACACATATGCACATATATTTATATACATGTATATGCATATCTGTGTGTGCGTGTATGTATACATACATATGTATGTATATATGTATGTATACATACACATGTATGTATGCATACATATATATTTAAAAACAAAGAACCTGGAGACTTTTGCACTTTGCTTGATATTTTCATCTTTTCTGAAAAACAAGCGACAACAAAGTGAACATCCTTTCTATACCCGAGAGGAGTGCTGGGTTCGGGTGTGGATTCCCTTACAGGCAAGGCAGAGAAGCCAGGCCTGAGCTTAGAGGACAGGAAGGAAGCGAAGGTACCCTCTGGCTTCTAGATGAAGCCCATCTCCTCTGCAAACCCCCTCTGAGACCAAGTCTGCCCTTCTTCCACAAGAAAAGGAAAACTCTTTTTCTTTTGAGGCTTCTTTATTACAATTCCTAAACTTGGATCTTAGAAATGATCAACCTTGGCCCCAGAGTATAGGGAGGAGAAGCAAAGTAAGAGTGGAGGGAAGGGAAAGAAGAGACAAACGAGAAGCCATCAACAGGGGCCAGGACAGGGGAGCCAGATACAAAGGAGGTATTAAGGGATGCCTGAACCAAATATCTGAACCACAGAGTCAACAACACTGAATCCAGGAGACCCCAACGTTCACAGCCAAATCAGAAAGTGCCTGTCAGGAGGGCAGGCTGGGGCGCAGGGAGAGATGGGAGGGAACCTGGAACACCGCTGGAGGGAAGCTGACGCAGGAAGTGGGCTAGGTGCTGCGATACTTTTGTCTAAAACTCAACTATGAATAACCTTGTGAATCACTGTGCTTTAATCCCAAAATGTGGAAAGAAAAGAAAGAGAAATGATAGCACAGGAGTCAGAGGCTGACCCCTGGCACTGCTAGGTGGGGGAATCCCCTTCCCAAAACTAGAGCACTTTTAATGTACTCACATTGATACCCTTCCCCCAGAAGTCCCATCTCTTTTCTCAAACAGGACTGAGTTCCTTGAAAGCCAGAGCTTGTCTCTTTAGATGTTAAATGATTGCAACTTTCAGACACTTTTGACGACTCCCACTCTCAACCTGCCTCTGCACGAGTCCAGTGCTCAAGTCCAGTCCAGTCCTGGGAGCAAGTGATGACAGTAGCCACACAATCCAGACACACAAACGCTTTCCTGAGATGCTGCTTTTAAATCAGAGGTCTCAGCCCACACGCAAACCAGCTGTGGCAGCAGAATCCACAGGCTCTGCAGCAAACCTTGAAATCTACTAAAATCCAACTGATTATGTGTCAGAACTCTAGGTGGCAGAGGGCAGGCAAAAAGAGTAAGGGGTGAATTGGTTAAAGTTGTTTCCTAAAACCAAAGAGGAAAACCAGGACAGGGGATGGTTCCTAACAGTCTCTCTCTGATGTTTTCTATGAATGTATTAGCTGTCTATGCATTGGTAACACAGGAAGTTTACTAGAAGGATCTAAGGAGAAATGAAGTGTTCACCTTTGAAAAAACTAGAAAGAGTTTATCTCCCTTTCTCCAAGGTCAGACAATGTAGCTCCACAGCCCCTCAAGATTATGTAATTCAACACTCCATGAATTCCACCTGGGACCCTTCTTTCAAATGAGATATTGTAAAACTAATGAAAGTGACCTTTTTGTATGATTTATATTCCTTCCTAAGACATCTTGAAGCTGGGCTGTAAAAATAACTTAGGGTTTTGGTGCACATGTTTAGGAGCACTGGGTTCCATTCCCATAGCACCTCCATAAGCAAAAGCCGAGCACTGCACAGAAAGTATTCCCAGGTACTATCAGGTATCCATGAGAAAGAGAGAGAGAGAGAGAGAGAGAGAGAGAGAGAGAGAGAGAGAGATCCTTGAAACCGCCAAGTGCTCCCAGGAGCTAATGCCAATCACTCAGAGGTGCACTGCGGTAAGACATAAAGTCTTCTCAAGGTAACATGTCTTGGGGGGTCGGGGTAATAGAACAGCAGGGAGAGCATTCACCTTTTTACATAGCCGACCTGGGTTCGATCCCCGGCATCCCATATAGTGCCCCAAGCACCCCAGGTGTAATTCCTGAGTGCAGAGCCAGGAGTAACCCCTGAGCATCACTGGATATGACCCAAAAAGACAAAAAAGTATGTCTTTGGAATGATAATGACTTAAAATGGGCAGTGCCCCAGATCTCCCTTCCCGAAGCAACTCAGAATCTTCTCCCCTCAAGCCCCTAGCACTTGGTGAGCATTACAGACTCCACCATGAATCCCCAAAGGCAAGATGTTATGATGGGTGGTTTTGAGATTAATAACAGTGTAACAGGGGGTCACTATATCTTCCCACAATCTAACGCAACAGTAGATTGGGAAGTCACCCACATCACCACAAGTTCTTTGTGGAAGGAGCTCTTCTCTTCAAGAATTGAAGGTGTATTTTTAGCTTGGAGTCACCCTCAGACCACCTCCATGCCCCCCAAGACCCCCTTTCTCAATCATAACTATATAGTGATGGAGATTCCAGGTTCTCTCAACTGTCAGTCAGGATATTAAGAGCAGGCACTTAAGATGAATTCTTGCTCTTGGGGACAAGGAGACATCAAGTGACTGAAGAGGAAAACAGAAAAAGCAGATTCCCTAGCTGAGTGCTGAGAGCCCCGTCTACCACCTTCCTCCTTGACACAGAGGTTACCTGGGCAGCCTGACCACTGCTGCATTTTGGCACAGCTTGTGACAGGGTCCAAGACCTCCAACCTGTAAAGTCTCACCTGTGGGACAAGATCCCAGAAGCTTGCGAGTTTCCCAAGATGCACAGCTCTCATAGATTGAAAAAAAAAGCAAGGGCCCGAGCTCCATCATCCACCCTTTGTCTCTGGTCATTGTCCCATGTAGATCACTAGCTGTCTCCAGATAAGAGCATTTTCCCTCTTAGTCAAAGGGAACTGCAAAGTCTGTCTTCTGCTTTATGTTCCCAGAAATCCTCACACATTTTTCATGCCCTGATCTGGAGCTAAATCCTTAGCTTCATTTATGGCAGTCATTTAAATATCACACCTTTCCATTCCTGCTGATTTTTATATTTCATGCTGACAGAGACTAAAGAATGCATATTAATTAGAAGAAAATTTGGCAGACGACTAACTGTGGATGTATGACAATTACAAAATGCTCTCTGAAAAGTATAGAAGCGGATCTACAGAGGTTAAGGAGGAAAACATTATCTAAGCAGAGGTACTCAGCAGGGAGTGTTCAACAGCAAACTGGAATAGGGCAGGTGGAACTAGGAGGGCCAAAGAAAGCCTGACCTGTCACACTTGACTGAATACTGACTTCCACCATGACTGGTTCCTAGCTATTGGGACGTCATCATTAACGCAGGGTTGGAGGAACAGGTGGCAGCAACCCCACATGCACGTAGAGACGAAGTGAAGCATGTAATCAAGCACAAGATGGAGTATGCGAAGTCTGATCCACTGTTTTATTCACTTACTCTTTCTTCTTTTTAAGCGCTTGTGATAAGCCAGATACTGTGCTAGACACAAGGGACAAACAGGAAGGAAAGGGAGACGTGTTCCTCACCCTCTCAGCCTCTAGGAGCTCACAGTCTAGCAGTGAGCTTGTCGGCATTTAGTCATGAAAGCACAGGGGGAGAAAAGTGCAGATTTCTAAGATCAATGGAAAGGGTAAAAGAATATGATGCCAAGAGGTCTAGGAACTGGAGGATGAGCAAGGCCAGTTTACCTGAGGAGATGCTCACTAGGCTGTGTCGGGGAAGATGCTTTAAAACCTCCTTAAGCAGAGAGAAAGAGAACAAAGGTCAGAACATGTGCCAAGGTCCTGTGGTGAGAGGGTAGTTGTTTATCAAACAGTAACACCTAGACACCATGACCTTTATATTTTTCTTTCCCATATTTCCTTACCTGTAAAGGATCCGAAATAAGTTAGAAGCAGCCTGGTGGCTGTAAAGCAAATCTTTCTATATAAAAGCAAATGCTTAATGCTTAATATTTTGACTTCTTAAAATCGACTTCTTGTTGAACCCAAGTCAAAGACCATCATTTTGAAAACCAAAGGTGTTGGAAGAGAAAAGCTATCTGCTGAGATTTTGAATATTTCAGAATTTAAGCCCTGTGGTAGAGAGAAGAGTTGGGTCACCCCCTCTCTGGGCTCTGGATGGGAAGGAGGAGTGACCCTCAAAGAAGAAATTGGAAGCCTAGATGATGACAGCAAAGAAAGGATGCAAGGAGGACCCGCAGACTCGGCCACAGAGCATGGAGGAGCCAGAACAGAAACCACATCAGCACTCAGGCCAGCATCAACCCTGGCGTGTCTTCCCAGCTGATGACCACTGTGCTGAGTGGTGCTTGTGCGTGGTCCTAGTCACCCCCTCATGAGCTCCAAAGCACAGGACCTGTTCCTGAGCCCAAGAGGCCGAAGGCAATGGAAGGCTCAGACCTTAACTGAGCTGGGGCTGGGAAAGGTAAAGCCTGGCCCCCAGCATTCATCTAAGAGAAAGACACATGCTGCAGCAGGGGCGAGTGGGAGAGTGCATCAGAGGGCGGCACGGCCCCAGTGAGGAAGGCATCTTCAGAAACACTGTTAAGGTGTGCGGAACCATAAGGTGGTGAGAGACGAATCTGAGCGTGACACTTCCCCACTTTGTTCGGCCGCCAGGTTTCTGATCCAATACCTCTGCTAAGAACTTAGTCACTTTTCACAAGTAAATGCCACTAGTGTTCTCCTCAGCCACACTTGGCTTACAAAAACCACAAGAACACAACTGACAGCTTTATCAAATTTGTCTTTCACAAGCAGAAACAGATGACTAAGTTAGTTTGACTAAGTTTTTGAGCGTTTAAGATAGGAGTTCTCGGCCGGAGCAATAGCCCTGCGGTAGAGTGTTTGCCTTGCACGCGGCCAGCCTGTGCCAGCCCGGGTTCGATCCCCAGCATCCCATATGGTCCCCAGGAGTAATTCCTGAGTGCAGAGCCAGGAGTAACCCCTGAGCATTGCTGGGTGTGACCCAAAAAGCAAAAAAAAAAAAAAAAAAAAAGATAGGAGTTTTCATATTTCTTCAACACAGGTATTCCCCAAACTTCAGAGCTTATTGTTTTTTAAATGCCCAAACTGATTGTATTGTTTAAAATCTGATTGGTAGTAGTAGTAGTAGTAGTAGTAGTAGTAGTAGTAGTGTAGTAGTAGTATATGATGTATTATTTTTCAATACTGATTCCACTGATTTGAATTTAAATATTTTTCCCTCCTTCCTGGGAATTATCCCCAGGATAGTATAATTTTACCAGATTGAATACCTATAGCTAGTTTGCCTAGTAGAATGGATAGTAGCCACGTGTGGCTATATAAATGTGAATGAATGGCTTTATAATTGAGTTCCCCCTTGCTGCACTTTAAATGCTCAATCGCTACTTGCAGCTGCGAGCAGCTATGAGCCACACAGGTCCAGAGCACTTCTACACCACACGTTACTTTTGGCTAGAGCTAATTTCTACCTTCTTCAGGGTGGAGTTCTCTTGCTCCACTCAACAGAAGAACCAAATGAAGCAGAGAAGACAATTTTGCAATATGGGAGATAGAGGTGGTGGCAGGATGGTTCTGACTGAAGCCCGGAACCCCGTTTCAGAATTCAGGGAGACGCATCCCTGAGGCGCAAATCTTAAACCTGAGCTTCCTTTAGAAGATTTTACTCATGACATCAATGGGATTTACTTCTTGTTAAAAATAAAGCAAAATAAACAAAACAAAAATAAGATTTGGGACATTTCCTCTTTCCAGCGAGGAGGCACTCTTTAAGTTCTACATGCTCAGAATTACCTAGTTAAAGACCCTTGAGATCTATTAACCTGCTTTGTTACTGCTCTTGAAATTCCCAGATGACCTGGCTGCAATCTCATTACAATTAACAAGAACCTCTAAATGAGAGATCAAGTCTGAGCAGTCATCACTCTGGGTGATGTGATGCTTCTTCAACTTGGAACTCACTTTGATCCTTCTGTGGATGACCACAAGTTCAGAGCAATTCCTAACCCCATTAACCTGGGTGTCTGGACTGGCCCTGGTTCCTTTCATTGAGCTTTTTCACTACATCCCACCACTGCCTTCGGGCTTAGAGGGTCTCTTCTGATAGATCTGCTGAAAGTCAAATGGATGCTCCTTTGTATAAATTTTCCTTCTTTGATCTTGCCACTCGAAGAATTGTGTCTTTGATCTTTGGCATCCATTGTTCTGACTAGGATATATCCTGGAGTCTTTTATTGGGTACTCTTCTTTCTGGTATACTTTGGGCTTCTTGGATCTGGATGCCTGCATCCTTTAACTCTGAGGACTTTTCTGCAAGGATTTTTTAACTGCACCTGTTTCCTTGGGGTTGCCTTCCTGTTCCTCTGGGATGCCAATGATTCTTATGTTGCTCCTCTTGGATTCATCCCAATGTTCTCTGTTCTGCTGCCGATCCATGTTTTGGTCTTTTTTTCATCTGTTGCATTTCCCTGAGTGCTTTCTGCAGCTCATCCTCATTCTCACTGATTCTGTCTCCCACTACTGTCATCCTGCTGTTGAGAGCCACTATTGCGTTTTTCATTTCATATACTGAGTTTTTAAAATTTTTTTTTTTATTTTTTACAATTACACGATCACGATCACGATCCTCCCGTTAATCATCTATTTGCTAGAGCGGGCACCAGTAATATCTCCATATGTCCTGTCTCATGCCAGTAGAGCAAAGGGCATCGGCTTGCTACAGGAACATAAAGAGCCTAAAACCATTATATTAGGTCGTGGGAATGACCTAATATAATTGTTACTGGCGTTGGCATGTCAAATACAACACGAGCAGCTTGCTAGGCTTGCCGTAGGGGAGGCATATTATTTAAACACCTCCAAATAAAGCATTTATTGATGAACCAAGCGGCCGTGCGAGCCGGGCTGTGATGGGCTGGTCGGCTGGGTGGAGTTCTGAAGAGAGGGAAGTCCGGATGTGGAAAATGGCGGCGCCCATGGAGTGGGGTGGGGGGTCGTCTGGCTTGCTGTGAGGTTCTGCCGGGGTGGTGGGCCAAGGCTAGAACCCACCATGCCTCCCGACTGCCTCATGAATGGCTGGGCACAGGGAGAGCAAGGAACCGCACTGCCCCATGTCTAAGAGTCTCTGGACCAGCATACCTGGGCCGGATTGAGGAAGAAACTGCTGCAGGGGTGGGTGTCGATGATCCGGGCTGTGATGGGCTGGTCGGCTGGGTGGAGTTCTGAAGAGAGGGAAGTCCGGATGTGGAAAATGGCGGCGCCCATGGAGTGGGTGGGGGTCGTCTGGCTTGTTGTGAGGTTCTGCCGGGGTGGTGGGCCAAGGCTAGAACCCACCATGCCTCCCCCGACTGCCTCATGAACGGCTGGGCACAGGGAGAGCAAGGAACCGCTCTGCCCCCATGTCTAAGAGTCTCTGGACCAGCATACCTGGGCCGGATTGAGGAAGAAACTGCTGCAGGGTGGGTGTCGATGATCCGGGCTGTGATGGGCTGGTCGGCTGGGTGGAGTTCTGAAGAGAGGGAAGTCCGGATGTGGAAAATGGCGGCGCCCATGGAGTGGGTGGGGTCGTCTGGCTTGCTGTGAGGTTCTGGGCGGATTGAGGAAGAAACTGCTGCAGGGTGGGTGTTGATGATCCGGGCTGTGATGGGCTGGTCGGCTGGGTGGAGTTCTGAAGAGAGGGAAGTCCGGATGTGGAAAATGGTGGCGCCCATGGAGGTGGGTGGGGGTCGCCTGGCTTGTTGTGAGGTTCTGCCGGGGTGGTGGGCCAAGGCTAGAACCCACCATGCCTCCCGACTGCCTCATGAACGGCTGGGCACAGGGAGAGCAAGGAACCGCACTGCCCCATGTCTAAGAATCTCTGGACCAGCATACCTGGGCCGGATTGAGGAAGAAACTGCTGCAGGGTGGGTGTTGATGATCCGGGCTGTGATGGGCTGGTCGGCTGGGTGGAGTTCTGAAGAGAGGGAAGTCGGATGTGGAAAATGGCGGCGCCCATGGAGTGGGTGGGGTCGTCTGGCTTGTTGTGAGGTTCTGCCGGGGTGGTGGGCCAAGGCTAGAACCCACCATGCCTCCCGACTGCCTCATGAACGGCTGGGCACAGGGAGAGCAAGGAACCGCTCTGCCCCATGTCTAAGAGTCTCTGGACCAGCATACCTGGGCCGGATTGAGGAAGAAACTGCTGCAGGGTGGGTGTCGATGATCCGGGCTGTGATGGGCTGGTCGGCTGGGTGGAGTTCTGAAGAGAGGGAAGTCCGGATGTGGAAAATGGCGGCGCCCATGGAGTGGGTGGGGTCGTCTGGTTGCTGTGAGGTTCTGCCGGGGTGGTGGGCCAAGGCTAGAACCCACCATGCCTCCCGACTGCCTCATGAACGGCTGGGCACAGGGAGAGCAAGGAACCGCTCTGCCCCATGTCTAAGAGTCTCTGGCTTTTACAATTACAAAGATATACAATTAAAAAGTTCATATTTGGGTTTTGGTCATACAGTGTTCCAGCACCCATCCCGCCACCAGTGCCCATCTCCCACCACCAACGTCCCTGGTTCTCTCCCCTCTCCCAGCCCACCGTCATGGCAGGTTCTTTATTTCTTTCCCTTTCTCTCTCTTTCTCTTTTCCTTCCCTTCCAGACTATGGATTACAGAACATACATTAAAAGGTTGTCATGTGTATCTTTTTGCCTGTATTTAATGCTCAGTTCTAGGTTGGTATTAGTACTTTCAACAATTGTTAGCACACTGTTCCATTTTCTGTCTTACCTAGCCTCTGACTCCCACACGTTTGTGATAATTTCCACCTTTGATAAGACCTCCTGATATATGTTTCACTTGACCTTGGATATTGGTATCATAATATGTACATATATATTTATGTCATGCAAATAAATGCAGTCATTCTGTATCTGTCTCTCTCCTTCTGGCTAATTTCACTCAACATAATCTTCTCCATGTCCATCCATTTATAGGCAAATTTCATAACTTCATTTTTCCTAACAGCTGCATAGTATTCCATTGTGTAGATGTACCAAAGCTTCTTTATCCAGTCATCTATTCTAGGGCACTCTGGTTGTTTCCAGATTCTGGCTATTGTGAATAATGCTGCTATGAACATAAAAGTAGGGATGGTGTTTCCGCTGAGTATTTTTGGCTTCCCAGAGTATATTGCCAGGAGTGGTATGGCTGGGTCAAATGGGAGTTCGATTTCTAGTCTTTGGAGGAATGTCCATATTGTTTTCCAGAAAGGCTGTACCAACTGGCATTCCCACCAACAATGGACGAGTGTCCCCTTTTCCCCCACAGATGATATTTCTTTGTATTCTCGTTTCTGCTTTCATTTCCTCCTGTAATTTGTTGACTGCCCTTTCTACTGCTTCATTTATGTCTTCCTCTATTTTACTGGACATCCATTCCATTTTGTCATTGAGCTTGTTAAACATCCTCACCAATTCTCTGAATTCTTTGTCAGAGAGACCATGTGTGTATTCTTTTTTGAGTCTTCAGGGGTTATTTTCTTCACTGCTCTTTGAGCTGGGGGTATTCATTGTTTCCCCATGGTGCTCTGGTAGTCTGGGGTGGATTCTTCTGGGGCACTATTTCTTCCTCACTGTCAGGTAGGACTCTGGAGATGCTCAGCAGAAGGTGTTCTCCTCTTCCCTATTCAAGGATGTTACCTTCATCTTGGTATTGAATTTCCTGCTTTTTGTATTAATATTTTTTTGTATTAAAAGTGGCCACCTGCCAGACCAATCACAACCCCAGGGAGGGTACCTGAGAGGGAGGTGTCCTGGCATGAAGGTTCAAAGTGTCCCATTTATATCTTCTACAGCTCGGAATTCTGGGAGTTGTAGTTTCAGTTTCTTTCCCTTCCACATGGCTGCAATCACTCCAGGGTCTGCCTGCCTCCAGGCCTGCTGCTCTGCCACTTTCGCCATGCACATTGCCTGGCCACCCACCAGGCCCTGGGTCCATTCTGCTTATTCTCTGGTCTTTGTTCCAAAACTCTTGGCTCGCTGGCATAATTTGTGATTATTCTTTCTTGCTTGTACATTAAAACACAAAGTGAGGATGGGAGATTGCAGGATGGGGGGTAGAAAACCCAGTTTGATCACGGCACCTCACAGCCTACGGATCATCAAGGGGTGGAGTCCTGAGGCCTCCAAGCACTGCTGGGTTGTCCCTGACGGCGCTTGGCACTACAGGGCCCAAGCAGTACCCCAGCCCTAGCATGGAATGGTTCGTCCATATTGGCTGATGGTCATAGCAGTGACTCCCCAGTTCCTGAGCATAGCTTAGGGGGCCACCCTCCCCACATAAAAGCAAAATTAAATGCCATTCCTTTTTATGACAACTACTTCTTTGAACAATTTATATTAATTTTCCTCTTTGGCATATCACTAGAAATGTTTAGGTCTTCATATGCAAAACTTTTCCTAAGAAAAATAAAATCATAATAATCATTTGTGTTTTTCAGGCTCAAATTGTTGTAACTGCTAAATTGAAGCCTCTTTACATTCTTTCTGGAGCTCCAGTTGCGCAATCAGTTAGCGCGGTACTTATACGGCAGTACGTACATTCTTTCTGTCCGTGCACATTAGACATTACCCTTGCTTCTGGAAAGCAATAAAATTTTATGGAATCATTCTGAGTTTTCCTACTTTAAGTGGAAAAAGATTCTCTAGAGAATAAAATCTCAGGTTGAGATTCCTTTATGGTTTTAGTGTTTCTACTACTGTTATATGACTCATATTAACAGAGCCTGAAAGCGTTTTCTTTTCAAGGACAAAAATTCATATGGTTTTTTTTAACTTAGCATTTATTTGCTATCTTCAATTCTCTTTCTAATAGTGTATTTCATTTATCACTAAGATTTATTAATATATTGAATTAAATAAGGTCAAAGTGTCTCTCTAAAGGCCATTTTCCCCATAAAGTTCATTGGATTTAATTTTTAGAAGAAAGCTATTTGCACTCTCCCTCTGGTTATAAATCAAAGGCAATGAGTAAAATACATTTGAAAACTTATCCAAGCAATATAGAGGCACCAAGATATGTAAGCAATTACCAGGCCAAAACTAGAAGTGATGCAGGAGACCAAAGAAGTGGGTAAAACCCTGAAACTACCAGAACCAAATGGTGTTTTCAAATCCTTATTAGCTCGGAATAGGGTTATGGCAGCCCAGAGCACAAGGATTCAGGTACCTAAGCTGGCATCTGACCAGAGACACTCCACATACCTGGTGAGTCTCTAAACACTACCTCCAAAAAAATCAGGAGTAAGTGACCTCCTCTCTAGTTCACATCCAAATAAATAAAT
Source organism: Cryptotis parvus (assembly GCA_021461705.1). Taxonomy (NCBI): domain Eukaryota; kingdom Metazoa; phylum Chordata; class Mammalia; order Eulipotyphla; family Soricidae; genus Cryptotis; species Cryptotis parvus. Next base: position 26,555 of record JAJIBD010005299.1, read on the forward strand.
GAATAAATAAACCCCAAGGACAAAAAGACATGGCGTAACAGCAGAGCATTTGTCTTGCATCTGTAAGATCCTGGGTTCAACGACTACTACCACATGGTTCCCAAGCATGGCATTTGATAGGAGGAGAAATAAAGGCCCAGTGACCCTCCAGGATCTGTTTTCTGTGCACCCTCTAACCTGCCATCATACTCTCTGACTGACCTTTTCCCTTCTCTGCTGCACTGACTCCCCACTTTCCTTCAGTGCCCTGGAGATCCTAAATATCCTTTCCTTAAGAATGTGTCGTGGATGGACCAGGAGGTCTTGTCAATGGTTGGAATCTACCACAAGTGTGTGGGAGTCAAAGGTTAGGTAAGATAGAGAAGGGACCAGTGTCCTAATAATTGTTTGGAATGGTAATGCCAGCTTAGAACTGAACATTGAACATAAGTAAAGGGACATACATGATAACCCCTAAATGTATGTATTGCAAGCCACAATGTGCAAGAGAAGAAGAAGAAGAGGAGGAGGAGGAGGAGGAGGAGGAGGAGGAGGAGGAGAAGGAGGAGGAGCAGGAGGAGGAGGAGGAGGAGGAGAAGGAGGAGAGGAGAAGGAAAGAAGGAGAGAGGAGAGGAGAGGAGAGGGAGAGAAGGAGAGAAGGAGGAGAGAAGAAGGAGGAGAAGAAGAAGAAGGAGGAGGAGGAGGAGAAGAAGAAGAAGGAGAAGGAGGAGGAGAAGGAGGAGGAGGAGGAGAAGGAGAAGGAGAAGGAGGAGAAGAAGGAGCAGAAGCAGAAGCAAAAGCAATAAAGAAGCGGAAGTGGAAGCGGAAGAGGAGGAGGAGGAGAAGAAGAAGAGGAAGAGGAAGAGGAAGAAAGAAGCAGCAAAGTGTCTGCCATAGGGGCAGGCTGGGGAGCGGGGAATAATTTGGGCACATTGGTGGTGAGAAATGTGCACTGGTGGAGGGACGGGTGCTGGAACACTGTGTGACTGAAAACCAATCATGAACAGTTTGTAATTGCATATCTCATGGTGGTATAATTTTTAAAAAAAAGAATGTGTCATGTTTGGGTTCAGCCAAAAAGCACTTGCCTTGCAGGTCTGTTACCCTGGGACAATCCCCAGCAGCACACGCACGCACACACACACACACACACACACACAGTATGTCGTTGGCATGGGGATAGTTTGCCCCTTTGTTGCCCATTAGTCAATGTGCACCCTCTAGATGGCATGGTCCAGCCTCCCTTCCTCAGGAAAGACCTTCTCTCACCTCTGACCTCTACCAGGAGCTTCCTGCCCAAAGCTCTGCATCTGCATCCACTGTGCTCTGCATGCCCTTTTCTATTCCTCCAATCCTAGTAACCCAGGAATGTTCATCTGTCACTGTCACAAGCTAGATCTCCAGCAAGATGGCAACCAACAAGAACTCGGGAGTTGGCGTCCGGGCATCAGTTCAATTTTTGCTGGGCTCACTCATGGCTGTGGAATCAGCTGGGCATGTTTGCTCATCCAGGGGCAAACATCCCTGGGCTGCAAATGCCACAATGACACCACAGAACACTTCCACGCATGGGAGAAAACGGGGACTTGGAGCCCCAGTACTGGAGGAGAAGGATCTGGGTTGGGTCCCCTCCGAAGCATGTCTCAACGTTTTACCAACATTTTACCCTCCCAAACATTTTCCTTTCTGTGACCCTGTTCTACCATAGACCTCTAGACTCCTGCTGTGGCCCCCTCCCTCCAATGCAACTTTCACTGTGGCCCCCTTTGGATGATCCACAGCCCAGCACCCCAGAGAGGCAGGTGAGAGCAGGCAACCGCGAAGGGCCCCAGGACTGCTTTTGACCAGTCACTGAGTCGGCCAGGCACACCTACCAGCTGAACGCACAGCTCTGGCTCTGGCAGGGCCAACGGCTCTCCTGCACCCACTCCCAGCCTGATGGCGCATCCCCGTGGCTTTCCTCCGCCCTCTGGACCCAAGCTCAGAGCTTGTGCTGACACGGAGGATGGGAAGGCACACACGCCAGAGCCAGCCCCGCCGGGGTCCGAAGTGCCTGCCCAGTCCATCTCTCACCCTCGAAGGTGGACACGTGATGTCACGCCTAGTGCGCATGCGCATGACAGGGAGGCTGCGGTGAATCCGGCTGCCTTGCAGGAAAGAACAGTCCCGGACTAAATGACTTCAGTGTTTTGTGGTGTTATGGTCATCACTATTACTCCCAGACATCCTAACTTACCGCCCCCCTCCAACATCCTTCCCTGTCTCGTCCTGCGCCAGACAAATCCCCGTTTGTGTGCCTGGCACCTCCTCCAGGGAAGCCCTTTCAGATTCTGCTTGCCTCTCTCCGTCCTCCCAAGAGTGGTGCTCACTAGCATCGGGGCTCTGTGCTTGTCTCCCGGCTCTGAGCTACAGGCAGACAGGCTCGCCCACCCGCTGATCTGTCTCCGCTGCGCTAGGTATGCCGTAACTGCGATAGACAGCGCCAGTTTAAACTGGTCTCACCCAATCCTAGGACATCCAAGTGGGATCATGTCGCAGTCATCTTTATGCTCCTCGGTTTTTTGTCTTGGCTTTGTTTTGTTTGGGGGCCACACCTGGCTGTGCTCAGGGCTCACTCTGGCTCTGTGCTCAGAGCTCACTCCCTGGAGCGCATTGGGGCCTATTTGTGGTATCCGGGATCAAACCAAAGCCGACCACATGCAAGGCAAGCGGTCTACCTGCCATACTATCTCTCTGGCCCTGGGAGGTGTTTTTTTACATTAACTGTGTTTTGGACTTTCTTGACTTTGTTCTATGTTAATATTGGGCCCAGGGTGGGGCAGGAGTTTGGAGCACACCTGATTGTGCTCAAGGCTTACTCCTAGCTTTACTCTCAGGAATCACCCCCTGGAGTTCAGGGCACCGTATATGGTGCTGGGGATTGAACCCAGGCCGGCTGCCTTAAGTCCTGCACAATCTCTCTAGCCCCGTGCCATGTGCACATTGATCACGTTCAAAGATTAAATAAAGTTATCTGAGAAATACTTTACCTTGGGTGTCAGGAGCAGATCTAGGAGAGTCGCTTGCAAGAGATTGGATCTCACTGAAGCATTCCCAGAGCCCAGGGAAGGTGCCCTGAGCCACTCAACAGTCGAATTCACTTAGCGAGCACGGGATTGAGAGGGGAGGGGTCCGGATGTGGGAAGTGCTCAGAGGCTACGGAGATGGTGCGGAGAAGGCAGCAGGGCCTTGCACTAGGATGTTCGGAGACTTCAGGAGCTGTGTCTTGGCCGGGGAGTTCCTACACAGCAGATGTGGGAGAACAGATGAATTCCCCCAGGATCTCTTTTTCAAACTGGGGCTTTTGTGGGCTACAAGGTGAGGGCCCTAAGAGCAAGAACTTGTGTCTCCTTGCGGCTCTGTTTCCTGGCCCAGTGCAGCACGCTGATAAATGGTCGCTGGCTGCCTCCATGAGTGATGAAAGCTGAGCCTCTCATGGGTTTGGTGTCAGGATTAAATAAGAAAACTCATGTCAGCTGCTTAGCAGAGCATCTGGCTCTTGTTGAACTCAAAATAAATGTCGCCTTTTATTGTTATTATTGATTGGGGGGAGGAGAGCCTGAGAAGATTCTTCTACTTTTCAGTTGTCTCCCTTGTTAGCGTAACATGCATCTATAAAAGCACCACTGTTAGAATGGCTTGTGTGGGCGCCCACCCACTTCTCTCTGCCCGCTGCCGCTTCTACCAAGAGGACCCTCCGCCAATGGACCTGACTGTTCCTGGGAGCCAGGAGAAGTCGGGTGGGAAGCAGCGTCAGTGCTGGCCAGGCCCCTTCACTCCTCCAACTTAGACTGAAGTCAGAGAGTCTCTGCCTGTGGATTCTAGCCTCATGGAAAGTCTGGTTAGGGGGCCACTGTCCAAGGAGGCTTGAGTCAAGAAGGCACCTTGGAGCTAGGATTTCTGTGGCGCCTGAGTTGGGCTTGTGACCGCAGCCACTGGATTCATGGTTTCCTCATTTCCTCTCACGAATGAGAAGTCGCTTCATCCGGGTGGTGCCAATGACTGTGATAATGCGCCGTGAGGAGGAGGAAACACAGCAGGGGGAATCCTGGGGTCCCCCCACTTCTCACACACCCTCAGGGACATCATGGATTCACAGGGTGGACAAAACACAAACAAGATACGGGCCCCCAAAAGGAGCAGCCATCCAGTGGGCTAAACAGAGCTAACGCAGTGGGATGTGAAGGGGCGGGGCAGGGGAGTGGGAGGGGCAAAGTGTCCAAGTCTCTTTCAGGATGCAGGACCAGGTGAGGCTGCCCACCTAGGAACCTCCGTCAGCCCAGCTCACTGCTGTCCCCAAGAGACACGCTGTAAAAACGCATGGACAAGGAAGTCCTGGGTCAGAGCAGTAGTATAGCAGGTAGAGCACTTGCCTTGCACGTGGCCACCCTGGGTTTGATCCCTGGCATCTCATACAGTCCCTGCAAGCGCCGCTAGGCGTGACCCCTGAGTGCAGAGCCAAGTATGACCCAAAAATCAGAAAGAAAATAATTCTGTATGCACTTATTTATTGTTATCGGAGCATGGGCAGCTCGGAACTAACCTCCCCTCTTCGGTTACTGGCCCTGCAGTGCAGACTCCACTCAGACTGACTTTCACAAGCCCGATCCAATGGTGCACTATCACTATCACTATCTTCCCGTTAATCATCTATTTGCTAGAGCGGGCCCCAGTAATATCTCCATATGTCCCGTCTCGTGCTAGTAGAACCCAAAGGCATCCGCTTGCTCCAGGAACATAAAGAGCCTCAAACAATTATATTAGGTCACGGAATGACCTAATATAAATGTTACTGGCATTTGGCATATCAAATACTACATGAGCAGCTTGCCAGGCTTGCTGTGCAGGTGGCATACTGTTGTAGTCACCTCTAAATAAAGCATTTATTGATAAACCGCGCGCCGCTAGCGGCCGGGCAAACCGGGCTGTAATAGTCTGGTCTGCTGGGTGGAGTGCAATGGTGCACTCTCCAGCTTAAAGCTCCCCATTGCTCTCAGGATAAAGGTCCTGTGGGGTGAAGGTTCTGAGCCAACAGCACCCCAGTTTCTTCCTCACCACCCTGACCCCATATGCCCAGCCCTGGCGGATGAGGTGAGTGGTCTAAGGCCACCATGGTTGAAATTGTGGCCTGGTTCTAACCAACAAGACAAACACGGGGTCTACTGAGGACTTAGGAGAAAGTTCTTTGTAGGAGAGAACTGAAGAAGACCCTGTAACACACCTCTCGGCTTTGCTCTGCTGTCAGCTCCCCTGAGGCACAGGCTGTGTGAGCTTCCCCTCCAGCAACCCTCCACTTCTCCCAGGGGCTTTTGTTTAAATAATTTTTAATTGTTTTATTTTTTAAATAATTTTATAACACCATGAGATAGACCTTTACAAAGTTGTTCACAACTAGGTTTCAGCCGTACAATGTTGCAGCACACATATCTCCACCAGTGCGCTTTCCCACCACCAACGTCCCCCTTTCCCTCCCTCCCCCACCCCACCTCTATGGCAAGCACTTTTATCCAGAGGCTATTTGGAGTCACTTCATGGAACTTGGTTCTGAAGCTCACTGCCGGGAGTCTGTGCTTGGCCACCTGTCTTCAAGCAAAGAGATATCTGGACCTCAGCACCACGATGGCCCCGAGGCTTTACTGTGGAAATAAGTAAGTTGACCCAGAATTCCTCGGGACTCCTAAAGGACTGAGTGTCCAGTGGTCATTGATCCCAGGGGGAGCAAGATTCTAAGCAGGCCTGAGCAAAACCCAGTGCTTGACTGTGTAGGAGGCAGGAAGGTGAATGGATGAAGCCCTGTGGGTCAGAGCGGAGGGTGGGCTCATGACATGAGCAAGGACACTATCCTCCCAGAGACCAGCTTGCTGGGGAGTCCCCCGGGCTCGCACCGCTGGGCCAGTAATCTGGGGAGCACAGGCCACGCACGTCCTGCTGAGCGAACAGACAGGCTGGCGCAGGTACTGGCTTTTATTTACCCAGGTCAGAGCCCAGATGGATTTTCAAGAGGTTGAGCTCTTATGTATACATGTCACGTTGCCAGAGTTGCAATAAACCTTTGGACAATTTGCAACATATCTCAGACCAGACTTGGCTCCCCGGAGGTCATCCTCGGCAGAGGCTCTGCTAGGTTCTTGGAACATAATCAAAGAACTTAACAATCAAGGACTTTTCCAAATATGTGCACAGATCTGTGAAAGGCATGCCTTCTCCCTGGCCTGGCCCGTGGCCTGGGCTGTTGTGGGGAACAAGCCAGGGAGAAGCTCTTTTTCTCTTCCTTCCTGCTCATATAGCCTGTTTTTATCAGACTGACTTTTTTGTGGTGGGGGCCTCACACCCAGAGGTGCTCAGAGGCTGCTCTTGGCACATATGGACCCCTGAGCACTGCCCAGAGTCAGCCACGAGCACAGAGCCAGAGTAGCTCCTGTACTGTTGAGTGTAGCCCAACGCCCCTCACCTCCCCAAATCACCATGCCTATTTGTAGGTGCACCCAGAATAAAGACAACTGCACTGAATCCCCCGGGAGTCATGTGGTGCAACTGCTGGGTCCAACCGTCCCCCCAACAACTCATCACAGCAGCATCACTGTATCACTGTCTTCCCGTTCATCATCCATTTGCTCGAGCGGGCCCCAGTAACATCTCCATATGTCCTGTCTCATGCTAGTAGAGCCCAAGGCATCTGCTTGCTCCAGGAACATAAAGAGCCTCAATCCATTCCGGAATGAGGTCTATAATTGTTACTGGTATTTGGCATATATATCAAATACAACACGGGTAGCTTGCCAGGCTCTGCCGTGCATGTAGCATACTCTTGTAGGCATCTCTAAGTCCAGCTTTTATTGATGAACCACTCGGCCACAAGCGGCGCGCTGAGCCGGGCGCTGATAGGCTGGTCTGCTGGGTGGAGGTCTGACGAGAGAGAAGTCCGGATGTGGAAAATGGAGGCCCTCATGGAGTGGGGGGGGTCGTCTGGCTTGTTGCGAGGCTCTGCTGGGATGGTGGGCCAGGGCTAGAACCCACCATCCCTCCCGGCGCCTCGTGAGCGGCTGGTCACAGGGAGAGCCAGTAGCAGCTCTGCCCCATGTCTGCGAGTCTCTCACAGCAGCATCACCCATGAGATTAGGCAGGGAGGATAATGTTTCTCCAGCCCACCAGGTTCTCTGGCTGAGAATAAAAGAGATAAATAAGCACATTGAGTCACACCCTCAGCTCCCGTAGCAGCAGATGATCCTGGGAACTGAACAACTCCCCAACATGGTCCAAACCACCCTTTCAGCATCATCCTGAAGACACAGGGATCTGGGGCAGGGGTGAGGCAGGGGTTGGGGAGGGACGGGGAGACAGTTGCAGAGGTGAGATTTGCTGGCAAAGCCCATGAGAGTGTCTGGCATTTCGCATTGAAACTTCTATTGCTCCATGGATGGAACTTCTGCAGATTTTGTGCTTTTTTTTTTTTTGTTTTGGAGGCCATACCCAGCTGTGTATGGGTCAGGATTTACTCCTGGGCTTACTTCTGGCTCTGTGCTCAGGCATCACTCCCTGAAAGTGCCCGGGGCACCATGTGTGGTGTCAGGGGATCAAACCAGGTTCAGCCACATGCCAGGAAAGCACCTTATCCTCTTTATGCTATTTCTCTGTCCCCTGCAGTTTCAGCCCCTGATTCTTGCCCAAAGAGGGTACTACTTTTTGCAGAAAGATTTCCCTTAAGGTGAATTTCTCCTCTGAAAGGGAAAGTTCTACTGAGTTTTCGGGTCTGCTTTGCTTAAACATGAGTTTGGGAGCCTGAGAGATAGTACAGCAATACTTGACACTAGAATTTCCAAACCACATGGGGTCTCCCAAGCAAAAAACACAAACAAACAAACAACTTCCTTTAAAATAATCCTCTTGGCTGGAGCGATAGCCCAGTGGGTAGCGTTGCCTTGCGCGCCGGCCTGGTCGGCCTGGGTTCGATTCCCGGCATCCCAGGTCCCCGGCACCGCGGAGTGATTCCTGAGTGCAGGGCCAGGAGTAACCCTGAGCATTGCCGGGCGTGACCCAAAGTGAAAAAAATCCTCTTGCCCCCAGGCAAATTTCCATGGTCTCTTGTGCCCCCTTCTGCTGTCAATACTCTGACACCCCTCGACCTTAGGTGACAGGTGTGGAGGCTGGAGCAATGAGACTTAGGGACTTTCCCACATCCAAGCTCTGATTCTGATGCCACAATCTAATTCCAGAGCCCTCCTGGAGGAGAGATCTCAGGAGAGGTGACAGGACAAGAGAGATAGAACATACCTTTTAAAACGCAAAACCCAGGGCCCCAGAGAGACAGCACAGCAGGTAAGGCATTTGCTTTGCACTGGGGCCAACTCAGACCCAGGATCCCGCAGGGTTCCCTGAGCACAAAGGCAGGATGACCCCTGAGCACTGCCAGGTGTGGCACCAAAAAGCAAAAAATAAGCTAAAGTAACAATAAAATAAAATGCAGCCCAGATTATATTTGCCCGCTGAAAAGCCCTGCCCGGCTTTCCTCCACCACCTGGGTGAATCTCTTCAGCCAAGCTCACAGTGCCTGTGTGCCAGCCCCTCTCTGTGCCAGCTGCGGGCTCAGGTCTGCCAGACCCACTGGCTCCCACACAGTCTTGGGCATCTAGTCTCCTAGGCTGGCACAGCCCCTGCTCCATCACTTCTCCAACCGAGCCGTCCCATTCCTGATTCTTACTGGAACCCCTGGTCCCCCAGCATCCCGCCAGCCCTGTCACTCCACTTTCCCTGTGAGGGTCGCATCTCACCATAAGGATTGGCTGATTCTTGCCCACACCCCATCCGCACGCCTTTCTCTGCACCAACATGGTCAGTAATATGTGGTGTGAGGCCACAGTTCAACCATTTTGGCCAAGTTTTTTTACTTTTTTTTTAAATTTTATTGTGTTCATTCATTCATTCATTCATTCACTCATTCATTTATCCATTCATTCATTTGTTTTTGCTTTTTTGGGTCACACCCAGCAATGCTCAGGGGTTACTCCTGGCTCTGCACTCAGGAATTACTCCTGGTGGTGCTCAGGGGACCATATGGGATGCTGAGGATCCCATATGGGATGGGAGGACCATATGGGATGCTGAGGATCGAACCCAGGTTGGCCACATACAAGGCAAATGCCTTACCCATTGGACTATCACTCAGGCCTCTTGGCCATGTTTAAACAGTGAAAAGAAACAGTTAAAGAAATTCATCATCATCATATTTTGTTTAGTCCACTCTATCCAAACGATCATTTCAACATCCATGCTGACTGAAACGTTACTCAAAACCTTTGGGAAACCAGCGTTAGAAATTAGGGAGTGAACTAGAAACCACGCAAAGCTGACTGGTTAAGGATGGCTGAAAATATAGAAAATGGTCCCGTCAGCTTTTCGGGAAGGAAACCTTCACCTGAAATCTTTATTTATGGTCCCATGGAACAATGTGTCTCAGAGACCAATCCCTGAGTGAATATTATCTCCCAAAAGCCATCCTTCCTTAAAAAAAATATACTTCCCCATTCTTTTTCTCCATAAAAACTCCCTCTGGGACCGTGCGGACAATATGGCTGCCTTTAAGCTCTGAGTCTGCCCGTCTTCCAGCCTGCAGGGGTATTGCTCTACAGCCCTGTCTGTCACCATGTCTCTCTTCTGACTGCTCAGGGGCAGCAGAGGAACTAACCTCCGTGCTGACAGTTCCTTCCATCCTACAGTCTCTGGTTCCACCCAGGTCCTACCCAGACCCTCTGCGCACCTCAGTGCAGACCACCCACGTCCAGCACAATAGCCGTACAGGAGACTCTGCCTGGATGGTGTAACCTGGTCCCCGTTCCCAAAGGGAGAGACGAGACTGCAGCCACCCCAGGTCCAGGCACTGTTCAAAGAGAAAAGGTGCCCGGTCCACACTGCGGCCCAGGATGCAGCCGGCATGGCTGTGGGCAGGTCTGAAAGGTGAGATTCTTGCTGAGACAATGACCATGTGGCTGGAGCTCATGCATCACAGGAGCTTGGGTTGGTTTCCTGAAATGTGGGATGCAAAGATGATCCAAGAAAGATGTCAGAAAGTCACCAGCTTCTGGGAGGCGCCAGCCTCCCCCACCCGCGAGCGCTCGCTGTGGAATCTATCCATGGAATGAAGCCCGCTCTGTGGGCACAGCTCCCAAGGAATCCCGCCAAAGTCAGCGTGAGGCAAGAAAGCGGCGACGGTGCTTTCTGTGATGCTGCCGTGGTGCCAGATGTCCTCAGCCATTGGTCCCTCCTATAGAATGGCCAAGGGGCCAGGAGCATAGCACAGAGATTAAGTTACTTCTCTTGCATGTGGCCAGTTCTGGTTCGATCCCGGCACCACAATAGAGTCCCCTGAGCACCACCAGAAGTGACCCCCTGAGCACAGAATCAGGGGATAAGCCCTGAGCACTGCCAGGTGTGGCCCACACATGGAAACAAACAATAGCTAATGCCAAGAGTGGCTCCATGGACAGAAGGTAACTGTGGCGTTTGGGCGCTAGGGTGCAGCAATGTAGAGTGTCCTTGGTAAAAGGCCCCGCTCTGGTGGGACACGTGACTCATGCACACTTAAGTGTGTATTAGGACCAGGAGCATGGAAATCTCTGTGTTTTCTTCTCAATTTTGGTATAAACCAAGATTCATTTATTTTAGATCTTTAAGAGCCAGTGAGAGTATAGAAGGCATAATGCTTGCCTTGCACATGGGCAGCCTGGGTTTGGTCCCTGACACCACAGAGAGGCGCCTGACCTCCACCAAAAGTCCCTGAGCACAGAGTGTGACAGGTGTGGCCCATAAACAAACAAAAACTGTCCAAAAGTAATCTCTAGAGAGCTAGGAAGCCGCTTAAAAGGGGTGGAGGGCAGACATTCAACCCCTGGTGCACCCCCCCCCCACACACACACACACACTCCTCAGGCTATGGCTGTGGTGGTGCCCAGCACTGTTGGGCCAAGCAGCACCATAGCAGCCAGTCAGGTACTGTCAGGATCGCCCCACCACACCTGCTGGGGAAGCCTGTTAAAGAAAAGGTCTGTGTGAAACCTGCTTGAAGCATTTATTGGGCACTTTTCTCTTGTGATCTGTGGGATCAGCATTTGAGAGATATAATCAAATGCAATTCTGACCTTGAGCAGTCATAACTCATGTTTCCAATGGCCTTCATCATATACCACATAGGGGGCTCTGTGTGTACAATTGCACATGATGGCCTTCATCATATACCACATAAGGGGCTCTGTGTATACAATTGCACACGATGGCCTTCATCATATACCACATAAGGGGCTCTGTGTGTACAATTACACACAATAGCCTTCATCATATACCACATAAGGGGCTCTGTGTATACAGTTACACACAATAGCCTTCATCATATACCACAGATGGGGCTCTGTGCGCATACAATTACACACAATGGCCTTCATCATATACCACATAAGGGGCTCTGTGTGTACAGTTACACACAATGGCCTTCATCATATACCACAGATGGGGCTCTGTGCGTACAATTACACACAATGGCCTTCATCATATACCACATATGGGGCTCTGTGTGTACAATTACACACAATGGCCTTCATCATATACCACATAAGGGGCTCTGTGTGCACAATTACACACAATGACCTTCATCATATACCACATAAGGGGCTCTGTGTGTACAATTACACAAATGGCCTTCATCATATACCACATAAGGGGCTCTGTGTGTACAATTACACACAATGGCCTTCATCATCTACCACATATGGAGCTCTGTGTGTACAATTACACACATTCATTAATTCTTCCCTCAGAGCAATACCAAAAAAGGAAACTGAGGCAGAGGAGTCTTACTGCAGCCACGAGCAGTACAGCATAAAGACAGGATTTGGGTGCAGGCAAAGAGACTGTGGGGGGGTCCATCCGCCTCAAAAAAAGCACGTGAGAGTGTGGATGAGGAGAAGAAAAGAAAAGCCATACAAACAGACCGTGGAGTGCCGGAGACAAGTGAAGTCTCACACACTCACAGTCATCCTGCTGAAGAGGTGGTGGCCAGGGACAGAGAGATGCCCCGAGCTCTGGCGCACAGGCTCTTGGGCAGAGGGCCCAAGTCTCATCCCCAGTACTGCATGGTCCTCCAAGTACCGCCAGGCTGACCACCAAGAACAGAGTTTTCAGGGGAAGACCCTGAGCACCACCGGGCGAGGCCTTGCTCTGTGCTGATTTAAGCCATTTGCTATAATTTGCTCTAACACCGTATAATTTAAGAAAAATAGTCCACACATTTTTGGACCAAGGAAGGGTTAAAAGTTTGTAAGAGTCAGATCCCAAACCTTGAAGAGCAATCATCTGTGCTGGCTGTGTAAATCCCTACAAGACCCTGGGATAAGTCCCTAACAGACCCTGGGCTTTACAACAGTCTGTGCTGATAAGGGGGTAGCAAAGAGCACACCCTGACCCTGAGCTGTGCAAGGAAACTGTGCTCCTCTGTGCAGTACGGCCGTAACAGCAATTAAGCCTCATTGATGTATGGCTGTAAACCATATCTTGTTTTCAACACAGGTAAAAACTGTAGTTAATCTTGCATGATCTTAATTAGCACTTTGGCATGTAGTTTTAAAGTATAAATGCTTTGTGTTTGAATCATTTGTGAAATGGGTTAGAGTCCCCGGCCCATCACAGTCCCACAGCCCATCGCAGTGAAGTAGACCTCCTCTCCTCTTCTGGGTTACAGTTTGGGCTTTGGTTTGTGTCTGGTCTATTTTTCCTGTTTTCTTTGTTTAGGGGCCCCCTCCGGCAGTTCTCAGGACTTTTTCTGACTGTGTTCAGGGATCACTCCTGGTAGGCTTTTGTTTGGGGGCCACAACCAGCTGTATTGGGTGTCAGGGATGGAATCTGGTTCAACTGCATCACAAGACAAATGCCCATCCACAGCACTAGCTCTCCAGCCCCATCTACTCCCCTTCTGTGGCTCACTGAGTTGACAAACTCAGGCATGACAGCCCAAAAGACAAAATAAAAGTCTGGTAGCCTGAGTCTGGAAAATATCACCTGCACCAGTCACTCAAAAAAGCATCACAGTGCTCAAGAGCACTCACGAGCATCACAGTGCTCAAGAGCACTCACTATGCATCACAGTACTCAAGAGCACTCGCTATGCACCACAGTACTCAAGAGCACTCACTAAGCATCACAGAGCTCAAGAGCACTCACTACACATCACGGCAGAGCTCAAGAGCACTCACTACACATCACAGTACTCAAGAGCACTCACTATGCACCACAGTGCTCAAGAGCACTCACTATGCACCACAGTGCTCAAGAGCACTCATTAAGCATCACAGTGCCAAGAGCACTCACTATGCATCACTGTGCCCAAGAACACTCACTATGCATCATAGTGCTCAAGAACACTCACTATGCACCACAGTGCTCAAGAGCACTCACTATGCACCACAGTGCTCAAGAGCACTCATTACACATCACAGTGCTCAAGAACACTGACTATCACCACAGTGCTCAAGAACACTGACTATGCACCACAGTGCTCAAGAACACTCATTAAGCATCCCACCTGATAGTGCTCAAGAACACTCACTAAGCATCGCAGTGCTCAAGAGCACTCACTACACATCACAGTGCTCAAGAGCACTCACTAAGCATCACGGTGCTCCTAGAATATGCCAGAAGGTAATATGCCAGTAGGAGGGCAGCCCTTGAGGTTCTAGAAGACCCTCCTAGACCAGGTATCTCAAAGGCACTGGGGCCAATAGGTGCAGAGGAACTTGGGAAGTTCTTTGCAGAAGACAGTGGCCTGGGAGAGCAGAGCCTGAGTTCTGGGAGGTGCTGTATTGCCAGCAGGTAGCACACAATACCAGGAGGAGAGAGACTCTGAGATTCTGAGAAGGAGAAGCACCAGCTAAGGCCATCATGCCAGGGGCTGGAGAGGGGGCACTCAAGGGCTTAAGGAACACAGCTGGTGGGTAGGAAGGGAGGAGCCTTATGCTGCAGGGAGCTAGAGAGGTATTCAGAGCTGAGTTTTCCTTGAGCATGGAGTAACGGAGCAGCTGTAGAAGCAAAGGGTCGTTCCTGTCAGGCTAAGTTCCACCACCCTTGCAGGTCAAGTCCAAAATGTACAAGTATCCCTCACAATAGAAGCTGCTCTTGCACTTGGCGCCCAGGGCAAGGCACAGGCTTAGTCTTGGTTAGACGGTTGCTCCACCTCGCTGCTGCCCTGGAGCTGCTGGGCCCCATGGCCAGGCCCATATCTGTAGCTCGGGGCAAGGAGGGCTCAGCACCGCAGCTCTGTCACTCTCATGGCTCACTCAGGGCTCGAGGGCTAGTCTAGGTTGCGGAGCCGGGGAGACCCTGGATCACAGCACAGCTCTCCTCCCTCCAGCCAAGCAGGATGGAATGTCAGCATGAGGAGGGCAGAGACACAAACGCACCGGCAGACAGGGACGGGGCGGTTTAACATGGAAGCTGGGAACATGCAACCATTGCTTTTCTGTCCTTCCACTGGCAACGCAATAGATGCACAGTGATTTACTCAAAATATACTCCCCCTTAGGGGCTCAGTCTCAGTTTCCATGACAAGCTGGTAGCAGACATAGATCCCAGGAGTGGGGACCACATAGCCCCCTGACTGGGTTCACGCGGGGACCCGACTCCTGCCGTCTCTGCCAATGCTGGCAGCTCCCAGAACTGTCACTGTCTGATGACATCGCTAAACAGGGGGCATCAGGAGCCAGAGGTTTGTACAAGGTTTGTCAATCTTGTGCAGAGGCAAAGACACTTGCCTGGCATCGACTGAGCCCAGTTCAAACTCTGGCACCACAGGTGAACCTCCAAGCACCACCAGGGGCCACGCCTGCACACTGCTGGCCCAAGGCCATCCCCACTGCCCAGTAAAATGGGGTAATCGTGGAGGAGACAGACTGCCTCTCGCTGACCCTCAGGCCAGCCCACACTGATTCCTCCACAGGACACAGGCTGTTCTGCAGCCGGGCAGAGCCCCAGGGCCCAGCCACCAAGCTGCTCACCGTGTCTGTGCGTATGCGGGAGGAGAGGGACATTGGTGGATGCCACAGGGAGAGGCTCCCCCAAATCCTCAGGTCATGAGGATGGAGACCCAAGCTTCCTATGATACACGGGGTGATGGTGCTGGCCAGCTTTCTCGGCTAACAGTGCCCCCCCCAATCAGGTGTGCCAGCAGGCACGTGCCCTGCCCCCAGCCCATCAGCAGCCATCTTTGCTGCAGAGGCGAAGTCTTCACGGATTCAAATGCAGCCAAAATCCCGAGGCCAGAGCCACCGCACTCACACTCCAGAATGCGAATGCAGGCTCCCCTCCCCAAAGCTGCCAGGCTTCCATCGGGCTCAGAAGCTCACCACAGAGCAGGAAGGGCCCAGCACCCCGACAGCCGTGCCCTGGAACCAGGGTCTGGACGCAGCGGGTTGGTTTCTCAAGTCTCTCCAGAAAGTCGAGACACGGAGTGAATGCCAATGATCCCCCACACCCGCAGGAGTGGGGCGCAGCCACAGCAAATTCTGCTTACAGTTCAGATTCAATATTTGGAAGGGATAATCCTGAAATAAGAGATTGCCTGATTTCTCTCCCAGCCTATGAATGGTTCATTAGCTCCTATTTGACATTTGATGGTGGCGTCTGATTGGCTTTATTGTGGAATTGGCCTTCCAAAAGTCCCCATGACAGAGCAATCAAGTTCCACAATGATCCCCAACTGCAAATTTTACAACATAAATGGCAGCTGCTCCTTGGACATCCATCCCATGAATGCCGGGGGAGCTTGGATTCCAGCCCCACTTAATGAAGCTCAGTCCCACCCGGCAAAGTGGGGCCCTGACTCAGCAACTAGGGTTCCCCACCACAGCTCAGCTTAGGGGAGCAAGCAAAGACTCCCCTCCACCCCACCCCAGCCTGGTTATCAGTAAGATGAGTGCCCTGCTGGGCGGGGGAGGGAGGAACGTGTACCTAGATGTGGGGAATCCCAAGTGGGATACAAATTCCTCTGTGAATGCAAGGTGGGAAGTGGGGTGCTGTTGAACCATGGCGCCAGGCCCTGGCACTGAAGCTGAAGGAAAGAGGATCAGGAGCAGGAGGGGGCACGCAGCTACAGGACTCCCAGGGAAGCCAGAGAGCCAGAGTCCAGGTGGACCCCCTGGAAGGAGCTTGCGCAGGACATATGAGAAGCTAAGGGGTGACACCCAGGGCCCAAGATGCCAGCAAAGGGCTGGAGGGAGGACCCCGCCCACTCCACCGCCCCACCCCTACTTCCTTGCCGGAGGTGGCTGCTGCCTCCCCTGGCTTGGACCTCACCCATCCTCGGATGTCATGGATCCTTGAGGGTCCGGACAGCCCACTTCCGCCCCTGGAGCCCACTGTGGGCAGGGGGACGGGTCACAGCTAAGCCTGCTCGGTGTTTGCAGTGTGGTGGTATCTGATTGCCGCTGCCACTGGCAACATCCGGAGTCTGCTCCCTGAGACATCAGGAGACCAGGGGACGGGTTCTCGTTTGAGCCGTGCCAAGGGGAGGATGCTCCGTTTCTCCTTCATCTCCCTTAAGCTCTGGGAGGTGAGCCGGGGGCTTCCCACTGAAGCGTTCCCAAGTCCCCTCACCGCGAGAGCTGCTCTCCCAGCATCCTGCTCCCTCGTGCCTGGGGCATGCCAGCCCCGGCTGTATGTTCTCGAGCAAGTGAGAAGCCCGTCCTGCACCCGCTGTGCTCTGCAGAAACAGGCCCACAGCCACCCAGGGCGTGAGGGAAGACATGTAAGGGGCACCCTTAGGTGAGGCCCAGCACCGCAAAGCTCCTGGGCAACAGTGCAGGCAACGCCGGCCCTTTCCACAGCCCAGACATGTCATTGAGAGAATACACGCAGATATATGCTCCCATTCATATACACACTCTCCCACACACAGATACACACTCATTCACACACGTTACACACACTCTCAGACACACACACTCCTGCAGCACACTCAGCCACCAAAGGATGTGCACATGCCTGCACCCATTCATGTGAACAGGCACAGGCTTCCACAGTGACACACACAAGGACACACACTTTCATACACACACACACATATACACACTCTCATTCACACACACCCTCTCTTATACCCTCTTAGGCACACACACTCTCACGATACACTCACAGCCACCAAAGGACATGCACGTGCCTCCTCCCACTCATGCTAACAGGCACAGGCTTACATGCTCAGACACATACACACTGCCACACACAGAGATACACACACACATTCCCAGACACTCTCACAACACAGTCACCAAAGGACGTGTACAGTCTGTTCTCATTCACACTGACAGGCAAAGACTTCCACTCATACACACACACACACACACACAAACATTCCCACATATAACACTCACACAGACACACACTCACACATACTCAGATACACACTCACATTCTCACACACTCACATCCATATCGATACACACTCACACACACATACACATATATTCTCCCTCATATACATACTCACACAGAGACACGCTCACAGGGGCAATAGGCAGCAGGTAGAGGAGGCGCCTGCCGTGCCGTGGCCAACCCAAGTTCCATCCCCAGTTTCCCACATGGTCCCCAGAGCCAGCCAGGAGTGATTCCCCAGTTAACTCCTGAACAACACAGGGTGTGGCCCCAAAAACCAAGACAAACAAAGAAACAAAAACACACACAGTCACACACAAGCACACCACACTCTCGCGTGTGCAGGAAGCACAGGCTCTCCCACACGGCACGCCACAGCACACGAACACGCAGACATGCTCACCCACACACGTGGGCCCTCTGCTCACGGAGTCGCCCCTTTCACCCATCTACCCACATGCCACGCACCACACTTCCATCTCACACGTCTGAACACACAAACATGCTCACACATGGACACGCTCACTCGTAGACACACTCTCCTGTCTAGAAACATGCTCGGGGCAAGCAGCCATGCTGGAGATATGCGGACATACACACAGTGTGAACACATGTGCACCCCGCGCATGCACCCTTGCACCATGCTGGAGATGTGCGGACATACACACAGTGTGAACACATGTGCACGCGTGCATGCACCCTGCACCCTGTGGGGGCCACACAGGAGGGGCCGAGACGCTGGCAGGAGACTCTGGACCGCGTCGGGCTCACACACTGCAGTCTCGGCTCATCAGGTTCTCCCCTTCCAGAGGCTGCTTCCTGGCTGCTTGGTGTTGGTTTCGGTGCCGAACCGCCTATGGCGTGGACTTTCCCTTCGCACCCCTGCCTAGTGTCAGCGCAGCGGACGTCCCTGTCAGCAGCAACGCACACCCAAGGAGCACCTGCCTTCCCCCTCTCCCCTCCACACCCCGCGCATCCGCAGAGAGCACCACATGGAGGTGAGGGGGTACGACACGCGCTCCGGGGTGCAGACGCTGGACAGAGTCGGGCCACTCACCCCCTTCCCGCAGAGCAGCCTCGGTCCCAGGGTCGGGGTAGCGCCTTTCTACCCGCTGTGTTCCCTGCCCGCCGCCAGGGGCAGCCCCCACCCACTTATTTGAGCTGAAACGCACCCCCCAACTCCCAGTCCAGACACAAGACCGGAAACTGCCACGGACTCCCCTCGCATGCAGGGTCTTCCAGAACAACCCTGCCGGTGCGCTGAGCGTCCTCTAAATTTGTCGTATCTCCCTTTTGCCCTTCAATTCGAAATGACGGTTAACTGACCTGCAATGCAGGTAATGACAGTTAACCCACCCCCTGCAATGTCCAGGGGATCAAACCCAGGACCTCACCCGACAAGGCAAGCGCTCAACGTCCCCAGGCCGGTCACCAGCAGCGGAGCGGCAGCTTCCTCTCTCGCCAGGCCCCCTACCCCTCGCCAGGCCCCCGACCCCCTCAGGGCCTCCCGGGGTCCCCCTCAGTCAGGCTTTTTGTCCTCTGCTGTACTTGTCAAGGTCACCAGCAGCTTCCAAGTGGCCGAATCTGGGAGCCCTTCTCTGTCGTCCAGCACAGAGCCCCGTGCCTGGCCACGTCTTAAGACACGGGCTTCCGGGGACCCCACTCTCCAACCAGTGTCCCGCTCCGACCCTCCCACCCCTGCTGGAGTCTTCCGCTCTGTTCTACCAAGTGTGACCACTTCCCCCAGACCCCGGACACCTCCCTCGACCCTGCCACCCCTAATGCAGACTCAGCGCTCAAGGTAGCAGAAATATCCTGATCACCACCTGCCCATGGCCTGTGTGTCTCCTCAGAAGCCGGTCCCTCAGCGTCACCTGCTCAAAGGAAACTCCTGAGCCCCCTCACCTGAGCAGCTCCCGCCTGCCTCCCTGCCTGGGAACGGCCTTAGCAGCGCCCCTGATGCTTCGTTCCCCCTCCCCCCCCCACACACACACACACACACAGCCGGAGGAACAGCTTATTTTTGTTTGGGTTCACTCTCAGCTCTATGCTCAGGGGACTGAGCCGGGGCAGCCGCACACAAGGCCTTAACCCCTGTACCAGCTCTCTGTCTCTATTTTTTTTTTTGCAGTGCCAGTCTTGAGCCAAGGCATCATAAAGGCAAGCAAATGCATTCCCACTGAGCCACCTCCAAGGGCCTCTGGCTTAGACTTAGTAACAGGATTAACCTGGCTGCTGTGTAGATAAAAAGCCTGAAGAGAGACAAACTTGGGTATAGACACATCTCTCCAGAGACCTCTCTTATCCCGACCATGGGCTGCCCAGCTTTATGGTCAAACCCCAGTCAAGATGCTGCTATGAATATATTTTTTCAATATCTTAATTAATTTTAATTGAATTATCATGAGATTCATGATAGGGCCTCCATTTTCCACATCCAGACTTCTCTCTCATCAGAACTCCACCCAGCAGACCAGCCTATCACAGTCCGGCTCATTGAAATCCACCCTGCTGCAGTCTTTTTTAATCTGGCCCAGGTATGCTGATCCAGAGACAGACATGGGCCAGAACTGCTACTTGCTCTCCCTGTGCCCAGCCGCTCACAAGGAGCCCAGGAGGGATGGCGGGTTCTAGCCCTGGCCTTCCAGCCCAGCAGAGCCTTGCAACAAGCCAGACGACCCCCCCCACTCCATGAGGGCCTCCATTTTCCACATCCGGACTTCTCTCTCGTCAGAACTCCACCCAGCAGACCAGCCTATCACAGTCCGGCTCATTGAAATCCACCCTGCTGCGCTTTTTAATCTGGCCCAGGTATGCTGATCCAGGACAGACATGCCAGAACGCTACTTGCTCCTCCCGTGCCCAGCCGCCACAAGGAGCCCAGGAGGGATGGCGGGCCAGCCCCGGCCTTCCAGCCCAGCAGAGCCTTGCAACAAGCCGACGACCCCCACCCAGGAGGGCCTCCATTCCACACCCGGACCTCTCTCGCCAGAACCCACCCGCAGACAGCCTATCACAGCCGGTTCATCAATAAATGCTGGACTTAGAGATGACTGCAAGAGTATGCTACCTGCACGGCAGAGCCTGGCAAGCTACCCGTGTTGTATTGGATATGCCAAATACCAGTAACAATTATAGACCTCATTCCGGAATGGATTGTGGCTCTTTATGTTCCTGGAGCAAGCAGATGCCCTTGGGCTCTACTAGCATGAGACAGAACATATGGAGATGTTACTGGGGCCCGCTCGAGCAAATCGATGAACAATGGGAAGACAGTGATACAGTGATCATGAGATTCACAGAGTTGTTCATGACTGGACTTCATACAATATTCCAACACTGGGAAATATTCACCAGTGTATATTTCCCACCACCAATGTCCCCATTTCCCTCCTGCCACCCGCTCACCCCTACTGCCTGCCTTTGACAGACACTTTTCTTTCCCTTTTAGGCATTTTGGTTGGCAATACAGATAGTGAAAGGTTACCTACCCTTTACCTATTTCAGCACTCACTTCTTGTCCAGAGTGATCATTTCCAACTATTATTGTCATAAATGTCCCTTCTCTCATCTAACTGCCCTCTGTCCCCCACATACTCGTAGCAAGCTTTCAATCCTGGACAGTTCTCCTGGACATTGTTTTTCCTGTCCTTAGATATTAGTCTCATCACTTGTATTACTTGTCTTCCGTTATTCATCAATTTGCTTGAGCGGGCAATCAATTTGCTCGAGCGGGCACCAGTAACATCTCCATACTTCCTGTTGCATGCTAGTGTAGCCCAAGGGCATCTGCTCGCACCAGGAACACAAAAAGCCTCAAACCATTCCATCAGGTCATGGGAATGAGGTCTATAATTGTTACTGGCTTTTGGCATATCAAATACGACATGGGTAGCTTGTCAGGCTCTGCCGTGTGGGTGGTATACTCTTGGTAGGAGGCTCTCAGTTTGTGCATTTACTGATGAACTGTAAACGGGGAGATCAGCTTTTCTCTTGGGTGGAGCTCTGATGAGCTGTGGATGTTGAAAATGGCGGCCCTCATGTGTGGGGGTTCCTCTGGCTTCTTGCAAGTCTCTATTGGCATTAGTCTCATACCATTTTTTTTTTGCAATCCCACAAATAAGTGCTGTCATTCTATGTGTGTTCATTTTACTCAAGAGTGATACTCTCCAGGTCCATCTAGTTAGAAGAAATTTTCAAGACTTCATTTTCCCCTTATAACTGTGTAACAGTCCATTATGTAGATGTACCATAGTTTCTTTATCCAGTCATCTACTCTTCGGCAGCTTCTGCACCCTAGAAGAAACGTTGACCAAGATATATAGACAGTCCATAGAATGGGAAAGATTATTTATCCAATACCCATCTTATAAGGGGTTAATATTAAAGAATCACAAATTACTGGTAAACTTTAAAATAGAAAGACATCCAAACCCATCAAACCATGGGGAGAAGAAATTAACGGAAACTTCCTCAAAGAAGAAATTCAAATTGCAAAGAGGCACATGAAAAAAATGCTCATCATCACTAATTATCAGGGAGAAGCAAATCAAAACAACAATGAGATATCATCTCACACTACAGAGACTGACACACATAAAAAAACAAGAACAACCAGTGCTGGCACAGATGTGGGGGAGAAAGGGAGTCTCATTCATTGTTGGTGGGAATGCCGACTGGTCCAGCCTTCTTGGAAAACAATATGGACTATCCTCAAAAAACTAGAAATTGTGCTCCCATTTGACCCAGAAATGCTATCTGGGATAAAGCCCTGGAGACCCAAAAGCACACAGTAAAACGTCATCTGCACTTTTGTGTTCACTGCACTACTACCAACAATAGCCAGAGTCTAGGAACTACCCTGAGGGATATATTTTTAAGGTGTGGTTCACATCTAGAGCCAGTAGACATGTGAATAATGAATGTGAATAAGGTTTTATCCAGCCCAATGAAAGCCTCCAGATAAAGGTTTCCCATGAGGAAAGAATTCTATTAGGATAGAAGTGTGGCTCCCTGCTCAACCTGCCTGCTAGTTCATCTACAAGTTTCAATACAATGGTAATATCATCCCTCACCTGGATTTCCAACTTGCCATCCTTTTATCCAGCCCTACAGATCTCAGACCTGTCAATCCCTACAGTGAGTCAATTTCTTAAAATAAATCTAGATATATTGAGCTATAGATATATT
The DNA here is from genome assembly GCA_021461705.1 of Cryptotis parvus. Taxonomy (NCBI): domain Eukaryota; kingdom Metazoa; phylum Chordata; class Mammalia; order Eulipotyphla; family Soricidae; genus Cryptotis; species Cryptotis parvus. Next base: position 49,166 of record JAJIBD010005299.1, read on the forward strand.
TGATGCACAACAGAGTTATAGTGCTGACAGATAAAGATGTAACAGTAGAGTCAGAGAGCACAGGGTTAAGGCACTTGGCTTGCATGCAGCTCACCCCAATTCAAACCCCAGCACTGCATATCCCTAAGCTCGGCTAGGTCTGACCAGGAATAGCCCTTGAGCACTCCTGGATCTAATCCCAAACAAACAAACAAACAAATCAGTCTAGCTGTAGAACTAGGCAGACAGGTAGAAACACAGAAGGTGCACAGATTTGTAATAGCACGTTTAGGGGCGCTGCTAATAGCACGTAGATAGCTGTAATAGCATGCTGTAATAGCACGTAGATAGCTCTGTCCCCTATTCTGTTTCTCTAGAGAATCCTAATACAAGGCTCTTGCAAGTGCCATGAAACAATGATCAATGGCAGCAGAAATGGTAAGAAAAGGTGAGAATGTAGACATTGTTCTTTTTGTTTGTTTGCTTCTTGCAGCACTCAGAATCAAACCCAGGTTCTCACACATACAAGTACTATACACTAATGAGCCACATCCCAGTTCTGAGTCTGAAAATATCTGAGAGCTACAGCCAAGTGGATTTGCTAATGGGCTTAACTTTGCAAATAAAAGAGATGAGATTTTGGGAGGGAGACCTAAGAGAGAGAACAAGGGCTGAACATAGTACAGCGGGGAGGGTGTTTGCCTTGCATGTGGCCAACCCAGGTTTGATCTCTGGCATCCCATATGGTTCCCCAAGCACCGCCAGGAGTAATTCCTGAGTTACTAGCTGCTAAGAATAACCCCTGAGCATCACCAGGTATGACCAAAAAAGGGGGGTGGAACATATGATGTGTATGTAGGAGACCTGGGTTCCATCCCTAGCATCACACAGTTCCCTGAAAACTACCAGGAGCAACCCCGGAGCACAGAGCCAGGAGTAGCTCCCAGCATTACCACAATCGCTCCACCAAAACAAAACAAACAAAACATCTGAAAAGATGCTAGACTTCCATCCTGAATGTCTCAGTAACAGTTGTTACAGAAGATGCTGAAGGAGTAGATAAACGAGTCTGGAGCTGAGGGAGAGATAGAGCTAAGACACAGCTGGAGTAACGTCCCTGAGACTAGGTGGGATCCCCACGAGAGACTCCAGCCCAAGGAGGTGGCCCAGAGCTGAGCCCTGACACCCAGGGGGCAGGCTGACATCTGCAGAGATGGCTGAAGATACTCCCGCAAGGAAACTGAGCTGGTGAGGGGGTGACATCCCAGAAGCCACGTAGACAAAGTGTTGGGCTCTGAGGAAAACCGGGTGGGTTGGGGGCGGGGCTACTCCTGAGCTCAGTGCTGCTGGGTTTGTTGGGGGCAGGGCCCCATGGACTCTGGGCTCCTGGGTGGTGAGCAGGGGTGGGAAATCCAGTGTGGAGAGAGGAGCCACCCAAACATGTGCACAGGCAGGCCAGAACTCAGGTTGGCAGGGGCACACCCCTAAAGAGGGAGAAGGGGGGCGTATGCAGAAGGCAGGGACACCGCGTCGGCCAGCTGCCTCAACTTTGATGGATGACGGGTCATTCTTGGAAATATTGCGAGTTGATGGGCTGAAACTCGGAGCCACACCTTATTCCCAGGGTCATGCCTGGTTCCCTCCCGCTGGACAGAAGGCAGGAGGCAGGGAAGGGAACTGGGGGGCAAGGGCAGGAAACCAGGGCCCCAGGGCGCCCAGGCCCGAGTTTTACCCCAGGGAGCTACAATTGCTTTGCTGGAAAGAGGCTTCTAAAGCTGAGCCAGGGGCCGCCTCAAGGGAGAACCGGGCACTGCAAGAATTGGCGACCTGTCCAGCACCAGCCAGCGGGGCAGACCCAGCTCTGGGCAGCAGGGAACACAGGCTGCACCCAACTAGCCGGCAGCGGGAACACAGGCTGCACCCAACTAGCTCAGCATGGGTCCACTGTGGGGTGTGAGGTGGGCTTGGTCACGGAGGGCTCCATGCAGAAGGAGCCGAATCTTGAAGGGGACGCTGAGAAAGCTGGATGAGCTGGGCAGGGCCGCGGCCATCACACAGCTGAGAAGAGGCAGTGGCTGGGCTAACAGCCGGAGCTCCACACCTGCAGGCCTGGGGTCTTTCCTCCCCAGGTTGGGCGACATGAAATCGTCCCCTCTAGAGCCCATGGTCCCCCTCTCGAGCCCAGGGCTGGACCTGCTGGCCCTTTGCTCCTGGCACCAACCCTGACTCCAGCCTTGGGGACCAAAGAGACAAGCTGGTGAGTGGCTACCATGCTCCAGAAGGGAGAACTCGTGCCTGGAGGCTGGTTTTCAGTGTTCAGAGAGGCAGGACTGTGGGTCCCTTCATTTCTTAATTCTGCAAAGAGTGAAATTCAGAGCCTGGCACAGGAAACACCCAAATTCACTCAAGTGTTTTGGGTGGGGGTGGGGGGGGTGGCAGCCCCCTGGGCAAGTGGGAACATCCAAACAGAGCAGGGAAGGACAAAGGGATGGTCCTAGGGGCATGGACTCAGGTTTTAGCCATGGGCTGGGAATGAACCCAAAATACCCGCAGGGCCTTTCCGGACTTGAGCAGAGTGTCAGCTGTGGGGAGCCAACCGCGCCTGAACTGCCTGGCAGAGCTGAGCCCTGGTTCAGCGCTGTCTGCCGCTACTGGATGAAAACTGGCCGAAGTGGTAACACTCCTGTGGACTTTGCCCCCTTCGCCCTGACCCAACCTTCAACCACTCTGCACCCAGATTCCCCCATAAGCTGCAGGGTCTGCCCAAGATGTCCCCCAAAAAGCTCAGGGTCACTTGCCCAGGACGCCCCCGTGAGCTGCAGGGACCCCGAGGTGATGAGCTCTTTCCTCCCTCCCAGGGAGCCTACTGACAGTCATGGCCGCCAGCACATGCCCTACCATGATGCCCGTTGGATAGGGAAAACTTGGGTCAAGGCTATGGACTTGTCCAGGTCCCAGCAGGACCGAGGAGGGGGAGCAGGGCAATCTGTGTCCGAGGCCAGAGCCCCCATCGCCAGGCCAGCTGGCTAGGGATGTCAGAAAGACATGGCTGTGACAGCCAGGTCCTGCCAGGGCAGGCAAAGACACAGGACGTGACCAGGTCCAGTGAGAAGTCTGGCAGGACCAGAGAGGGGCTCTGGGGACAGGAGTGTGTGCAGGAAGTCTAAGATCGATCCCCACCTCTGCCTGCACCACTAATGTGACCCCCAAAACCAAAATGCCCGAACCAAGTATGCCGGGAGAGATGAGGCTCTGGGGTCACAGGGAGAGCAAATGGCCTCTGACCCCTTCCCGGCGAGCCTCTGTGGTCTCACACCAGAGCAGCTGCAGGCTGACAGTGCTGGCGGGGCTGCTGGACCTCGTGGCCTGGGCTGGACTCACCCTCCCCAGTTCGTGTGTGTGAAATGGCCTCCCTGATTCACCTGCCTCATGTGTGCTTGGGGAGGGAAGGGAGGCGACCTTGGCCAGGGCCCTGCCCCAGAGCTGGCCTTGACAACACCCTAATGTCCTCTATGCCCAGGGCTGCACGGCCTCGCCCCCTCCCCACGCCTGGGAACGGGCTCGGGCTTGTCAGAGTGCCAGGGTGCTGCAGCCCCACCTCTGTGGCCAGTTAATGAGTGACAGGGGCTGAACCCAGTTATAAAGAGCCTCTACCAGAGACCAGGGCAGCCAGGTGGACGCAGAAGAGGACACCAAGAGGGTAACATGGGTGCCCACACAGCATGGAGGCTGCTGACCGGGGTGGCCATGGTCCTGCTGCTACTGCTGCAGGGCACATGGTCAGTGAACATCCAGGTGAGTGGCTCTTCCGGGCTGCCAAGGGGGATGCTGGGAAACTCTGCCGGGCTGCCAGAGGGGATGCTGGGAAACTCTGCCAGGCTGCCAGAGGGGATGCTGGGAAACTCTGCCAGGCTGCCAAGGGGATGCTGGGAACTCTGCGGGCTGCCAAGGGGATGCTGGGAAACTCTGCCAGGCCGCCAAGGGGGATGCTGGGAAACTCTGCCGGGCGCCAGAGGGGATGCTGGGAAACTCTGCCGGGCTACCAGAGGATGCTGGGAAACTCCCCGGCGCCAAGGGGATGCTGGGAAACCTGCCAGGCTGCCAGAGGGACCTGGGAAACCTCCCAGGCTGCCAGAGAGGATGCTGGGAAACTCTCCCAGGCTGCCAAGGGGGATGCTGGGAAACTCTGCCGGGCTGCCAGAGGGGATGCTGGGAAACTCTCCCAGGCTGCCAGAGGGATGCTGGGAAACCTCTGCCGGGCTGCCAGAGGGGATGCTGGGAAACTCTGCCGGGCTGCCAGAGGGGATGCTGGGAAACTCTCCTGGGCTGCCAGAGGGGATGCTGGGAAACTCTGCCGGGCTGCCAGAGGGGATGCTGGGAAACTCTCCTGGGCTGCCAGAGGGGATGATGGGAAACTCCCTGGCCCAGACAGCCGCTCCAAGCACTGCTCATCAAGGTCAGTCCCACTCAGGGCAGAGTCAAGCAAGCGTAGGCCCTGCTCCAGAGCAGCCCAGACTGGGGATGGCAAGGGTGGGGTCCCCCATTTAGGCTCCCACAGCCCTCAATTCATCTGCTTGTGGTGGAAAGTCTTGTCACCCAAAGTTGTTCCAATAGTTCGCTGCACGGATTTGGCAGGATGGGCAGGGGGCAGGGGCGGGCACAGGGTGTGGCTGCTCAAGGCAGAGGGTCTGACTTGGGCACAGACAGAGGCAAGGGGCAGGGCTGCTGGAGAGAGTACAGTGGGGAAGGTGCTGACCTTATCTGCCAGCGACCAAGTTAAATCCTTGGTGCCCTGTATGGTCCCCTGAGCCCTGCCGGGAGTGACCCCTGAGCATAGAGCCAGCAATAGCCCCTGAGCACTGCTGGCTGTGGCCCAAAAAATCTGAAAGAAAAAAGAGAGCAAAACAAAACAGAGGGAAATGAGGGAGAGAGAGAGAGGGAGAGAGAGAGAGGCAGAGAGGGGGGCAGAGAGAGGCACGCTGGTCTGCTTTCTGGACCCCTGCGAGGTTCAGCCCGGGCATCACATTCAGGACTCAGGGTCTCTGTAGGAAGGAACATGACACGGATGTGGCGGGCGGTGCGAGGACCGTGCAGTGTGCAGGGGACATGCGGCTATACAGGGGCGTGGGGCTATACAGCAAAGCCACCCCCTGAAGCTCCAGCCCGCTCTGTGCTGCCCTCAGGGCCACCGGAAGTAACATGCATCATCCTCCTCCATCAGGAGGTGTGAAGCAGCCCCAACTTTCCAGAGCCCCCGTGAGTCCCTGTGTTCCACAGCCCCCATGACCCCACCAGGTCTGATCCAGGGGGCTGCAGTGGCGGCAACACACATGGACCCCACGGGCCAAACATTCCGTGAGGACAGGGAAGCTCCAGGAGCATGGAACCCCGAGGTCCTGCTGTGGCCAACCCAGACTGATGCCTGCCCCCTTCTCCCCCCTGTCCCTCCTGCCCCTCCCACTGCCCCCTGCTGTCCCCCACCCCTCTCCTGCCCCCTCTCGTGCCCCCTCCTGCCCTCAGTACCAAGGCTTCCAGGTGCAGCTGGACTCAGTGAAAATGCTCCATGACCTGGAGGAGAAGGTGGTGCCCAGGGCCCGTCTGCAAACCCAGAGCCTGCAGCCCCCGTGTGCTCCCACCCAGCCCTGCCGCAGGACCTACAGCCAGTCTGTGCCTCCAAGGAGGCCGCCAGCGTCCTGCAGGCCTTGAGTGAGCGCCCCCGAGTGCACCGCCTTCCCTGGCCCACTTGTTGTTTCTAGAGCTGCCCACAGCTGAGCACAGGGAACTGCAGGAACTCAGCCCCTGTGCCCTGGGCACCAAGGACAGCCAGCAGGGAGCCCCCAGCCCTGCCACCCAGATCCCACTCCCAGGCTTGAGAGGTGGGGCAGGGCTTGCAGAGGAGGTGGAGACCCCAGAGAGATAGTTCCCCTTGGGTTGGAATGAGGGGCCCGAGGAGGTGCTTGGAAACAAATCAGAGGGAGGAGGCTGCCCTGGCAGCAGACCCGAGGGCCAGCCCCGGAGGCTCTGCCTTCCGTTAGACCTCCCAACCGGTTAGCAGAATACAAAGGTCCAGTGACTCGCCCAGGCTGCTGGGAAGAGGGGACCAGCTCTCAACTGGCCTGAATTCTGCGGCCCCTTCTAAGCAGACCTCCAGCTGCCCGGTCAGCCACCTCCTGACCCACCATGACCGCTGGCTCCTTCCGGCTGACTGACTTTCTCCCCTGCCCAGGAGACATCTCTGATGACAACTGGCGAGTTGTGTGAGAACGTGGCCTGCACCGGCTGCTTCTGAGAAGTCGGGGAACCTGAGCCCCAGCTGCTCCCCACAACACCCTCCTCCGTGTAAGCTCCTGGGTGCCAAGGTCACAGCCCCCCATCCTCGCCCGAGCAGTCATGGCCAAGGGGTGTAGGGCTGGAGGAGGGTGTGTGCCCCGAATAAAGATGATTCAGCTGCGAGTGTCTGTTTTCTCATCCTGGGACCCCTGGGGTTGGGGAGATGGTCAGGTCAGGAGCCGCCCTGCAGCCCAGAGGAGCTTCACGTAGGAAGGAACAAGGCTCGGGGTGGGAACTGATTCCCCAAGATCCCAGAATGAAGGAACATAGAGCGGCCCCCACCCCAGCTGGGCTTGGGGTGAGCTACAGAGCCGGACTCTGTGCTGCAGACCGGGGAGTTGGGGGGTCTGCAGCTGTGTGTGTGGGGTGGGGGACTGAAGAAGGGGGCATTGCGGCTGGGGCTAAAGTCCTGTGCTCCTCCCGGGCCCATGGTCAGGGCTAAGTTTTCCTGGTGGCTGCAGCAGAGGCCTCGGGCTCCCTCCCTTCATAGCCCCCCCTGGCGGCTCCTACCAGAAGCCCCGTCCTTGCTCTCTCCCCTCAGAGCTCTGGGGATGTTGATCACTTGATCACTTGATCACTTGAATCCCGTTATTCATCGATTTGCTCGAGTGGGCACCAGTAACATTTCCATTGGCCCCTATCACGTGCCAATGTAGCCCAATGGCATCTGGTTGATTCAGGAATATGAAGAGCCTCAAAGCGTTCCTTCGGAGAATGGTTCCTTCAGGGGATGCTGATAACCAGCCTAATAACCAGGGTGTGAGGAGCAGTTGCTACACCTGGCCAGATTCTAGTCCCTGGGCCCAACTAACTCAAGTCCTCACAGCCGTCCAACAAGCAGGTGCTCCTGTCCTGACCCTCCCCAGAGACTCAGAGTGGCACCGCCACCAAGAAGCTCTGCCAAGTGCGGACAAGGCAGTTGGGGCCAGAGTCTGCTCTCTGCGTCATCAAGACCCTGTACCCCCAAGCACCCCTAGAGGCTTCTGGGAATTCCCAGGAGTGGGGCCTTTCTATAGGGTGGACTTCTCGCAACAGAAGCCAGAGAAAGTGGATGCAAAGGACCTTATCCTCTGGACTCATGCACCCAGGGACAAGGTCAGGGTGGATGCCCTTCACAGTCCGCCCCTGACTGTCCACTTCTCCTGGGAACAGCCCACACCCCCCACCAAGCTCCGCCTCTTCTCCTTCCCTTAAGGCCACACATGGGGCAGGCAGGGACCTTCACTCTGCCTCCTGCATCTCTGGGACCTCCCTCATCCCCAGTCCACTGCTGGCTCAGGGTCCTTGGAGGGCTGGTGCCAGGCCAGAGCCCAGCTGCACCACATCCTGTCAGGTCTCCACATTCAGACACGCACCAGGCATGCTCTGATTTCACGTCCTGCGGCCTCTGGCTCTACTGGCTCCCCTCACGTCAGGAAGAGAGGGGGTCAAGGGAGGGCACCACCGCCGTTGTCGGGCTTCTCGCTGTCCCTCTCTCTGGGCTGGGCCAGCTCCACACATATAAGGCGACGGGCAGCACCAGCCAAGTGCTCCCAATGGGTGAGGAGGGGTCTGGGAGCCTTTCCGGCCCACCTCATGCTAGCCTCACTGCACCCTGTGACGGGGAATCCTGTCAGGCGAGCTGAGGAGACAATACATTGAAGGACTTGCGCAGCCACGCAGACCGAGTCAGGATTTCTGTCCAGATCATTCCACTCAAGTGGGGGCCCCCCAAGACTTACAAGACACCCCACCAAGTTCGCTGCCCGCTGCAGGCCTGTTTCCAGATGAGGAGGCCAAGTGCCAGAGAAGGCTGCATGCCTCATAAGTGGCACTGTCAGGCTTACACGCCTCAACGCGTGGCTCCCAAGCTTCCCGCTGGCCTGCCTGTTGCCCTGCCTACCTTCTAGAGTGTTCTCTGCCTTCTCCTCCACACCAGTTTTGGGATTGCAACCGTCCTGAATACAATCCCAAGAACTAAGACAAATGCACACCTCTCTTCCCATTCACACAGCCTTGCCTGACCTGACGGGCAGCACACTCCCCTGTCCCTCTCCTGCGGGACCCCCAGTGCCAGGGTCCTGGCCCCCTCCTCCTCCCCCCATGCTCCCTCTTGCTGACACATTGCCTCCTCATCCCTGCTGCCCTGTGATTGCCCTCACCTGGACCTGGTCCCTTCCCAGTCCATGTTCACCTTTTGAATTTTTATTTATTTATTTTTTTTTTGCTTTTTTTTGGGGGTCACACCCGGCAATGCTCAGGGGTTTCTCCTGGCTCTGCACTCAGGAATCACTCCCTGGCGGTGCTCGGGGGACCATATGGGATGCCGGGGATCGAACCCTGGCGGGCATGGGCTGGCCTCGTGCAAGGCAAACGCCCTACCCGCTGGGCTATCGCTCCGCCCCAATTTTTCTTTTTTTAAAGATCACACCTTCTACAAGATCATAGTCGGTGATTTTATTTTATTTTATTTTATTTTATTTTATTTATTTATTTATTTTTGCTTTTTGGGTCATACCCGGCAATGCTCAGGGGTTACTCCTGGCTCTGCACTCAGGAATTACTCCTGGCGGTGCTCGGGGGACCATGTGGGATGCCGGGGGATCAAACCCGGGCCAGCATAGGCCGCCACGTGCAAGGCAAACACCCTACCCGCTGGGCTATGGCTCCGGCCCCACCTTTTGAATTCTTTAGTTTGCCTCTCACTGGAACCTGCCTTGCTTTGTTTCGGTGTTAGTGGAGAAGGCGGCGCAGGAAGGCTGATTTTCCCTTCGTCGTTCCTGCAAGGCCGCGGCTGGAACTCAGGGCAGGCGCTGAGAGCCGGCGCTCTGCCTTCCACCGCCCTGGGTGGTCCTCACCTGCCCCATCCAGGTGCGCAGCTCACCTGTCAGGGGAACAGCAAGACTGACCCCAGGCACAGTCACTACAGCCCTGATCAGAGGTGCGCAAGGGAGGTGGGCAATTTAGAGGCTCAGAGGCCGGTGAGAGTCAGGCTTAAGGCACCTGCAGGGCAGCCCCAGCGGCACACAGGGCCCGAGCGTGGCAGAGTGCAGCGCTGGAGACCCCCGAGCACCACTGGGGGGACAGGTGAGCGCTGACGCTGTGGCATGTGAGCGGCAGCCACAGCCTCACACTGAGGATCACTGGAGGGTCTCCTGGGGAGCACTTGGGAGACCCCGTAATGTACCGGGAGCACTGAGTGAGACCAGAGCAATTGCGTGTCTAGCAGGACAAGGAGAGGGTCTTCAGGAAAGGTCCCAGGGAGGAAGCCTCGGCACCGAGCTGGCTCTGGTGGGAGTGAGGAAGACCAGAAGAAACGTCAAAGCTCTGCTTAGGGTGTGGTCTGTGGCCGTGCGGAGGTCATGGTTGCTGTGGCCAGTAGGGGTCACGTCCTGGGGCACTGGGAACCCAGAGCTGCCATCACAGCCAATTGAGACTCCGAGTCACCAGGTGCGAATGGCCTTGGTGGGGTGGACAGTGGGGAATTCAGAAAGGCCCCTCACACACTGGTGGATTCACTTGGGCACCTGGGTTCTTTGGTTGGCGGCAGCCCCAGGGTAGCCGAGCAGTGAGTGGGGCACAGAGGGGAATCAGGGCAGCCGTTCTTGCTCGAGCTCACTACACCTTGAGTTTCCCATGCAGGACACACTAGGGAGCCATAAAGTTGGGGGAAGACCTGACTGATGAATGAAAGAAAGCCACACTCAGAATCTGGAATCTCCTTTATTAGCTGAGCATTGGGGTGGGTGCAGGGAAGCAGCCTGGAAGGGCTGAGGGGCCGGGGCTCCTGGGGCGGCTCTCGCCTCACTCCTCCATTCCAGGGCTGAGAGCGGGGCGCTGGCCACCTAGCATCCCGCACAAGCAGCAAAGGCACAGATCTCACATGTGCTGGGTTCCTCGGCGATGGTCACTGCAGAAAAGGGGTAGTGAGAGGCCGCCCACTGCCAGGGCACCAACGAGCCACAGGAGAAGCCCAGGTCCGCAAGCTGGCTGGTCTCTCCAAATGAAGGACGCAGTGCCAATTACTTGTAGTTCTAGTGAGGTCTACTCTCCAATCAGAGCAGAGCCCGCCCTCCAAAGTTCACCAATCAGAACACAACCCTGCCTCGCGTACCACCAATCAGAGACTTTCCGAGCCCACCAATGAGAAGGGAGAGCGCTCACCCAGGCGGTTGAGAATCTGCTGGGCGTTGGGCTCCTTGCAGAGAGGCTTGAGCTCCTCAGGAAACTTGGGGTTTTTACAGAGGGTGGGAACCATGGGACCATCAAAGTGCTTGGGGCTCCGAATGCTGGGCTCCTGGACACCTTGGAGGCCCTTGAGCTTCTTCACAGACTCTAGAGGAAAGGAAAACTTCCCGTCCTGGGAGTCGGGGCAGGAGTGTAAGCTTGGCCATGGAGCTGCCGCTCCGCCCTGAGCAGGGTTCCCACACGCTGCATGAACGGCAGTGGCTAGGGGGCAGTGTGAGGGGCCGCACAGGCTGACTGACCACAGGGGAGTCAAGCACGGGGAGCGGGATTCTGCCTGTTACATCGGACAGAGAACCCCATAGAACCGGTCAGGGACACGTGGGTGCCCAGTGATGGAGGCACCCGTCTGATCTATAGGGCGAGGCGCTCGGGTCCACGTGGCCTCGCCCAGGTTGCCTTTACTACAGGGACACGTGGGTGCCCAGTGATGGAGGCACCCGGCTGATCTGCAGGGCGAGGCGCCGGTCCACGTGGCCTCGCCCAGGTTGCCTTTACTACCTGGGAACGTGCCAGCTGGTCCCGCCCAGCCCGGTTGATGCAACCAGCTGCTGATGTTTAAGAAGCAATAAAAGGCTGCCCGGGCTGGGCGGGACAGCCTGGGGCCCCTCACAGATGGCTCTGCCGGCATGCACAGCGGCAGCCATGCCGGCCTTCGGGACCTGCAGCCTGGCGGATGGTTCTGGGCTGAGCAGAGTGAGATCTGGGCGTAAAACCACAGCAGGCCAGGGAGCCCGCTCAGAGGACAGAAACACAGGTTTCCAACCCCTGCACCACGTGGTCCCGGGGCAGTGTGGAAATGACCGCTCATGCGAGAGTAGCCCCCAAGCACCGTGGGGTGTGCTGCGCCCCATTTAAAAGCAAACAAACATCAAAATAAACCAACTCTTTCACTTCGTAGTTGGAATCTCACAGAGATGCCAGGCAGGCCCAGAGCCGACCTCAGTGAGGCTGCCCTTCCCGGCCCTCCATCTGCTGCTCTAAAGGACACTTTCTCCCCTGGATTTGAAGGACAAGGAGTTCCCGAGGAAGAGGCAAACCTTGGGCCACCGTGCACCCTCCCTGCTCTGCCTGGGTGGGGGGGGACAGGCAGGGGCAGCACTTACCTTCACCGTGACGCCTCCTGCCAAGGCTGCGCACACCCGAGGAGGCACAGTACGGAGAGCGAGAAGGAATTCATGGCAGCAGAGCACAGAGGAAGACCAGTGCTGGTCCCGCAGTGGCTGGGGGACTTTTAAAGAGGGCAGAGTTACTCAGTAACCAGGAGGCTCTGTCTGCCCCCCGTCGGCCCATCAGATAAGCTCAGGACAGTGTGGCAGATAAGGGAAGCACCTTTGCAGGGAGCTGGCACCTCGCCCTTCTCTGGCACCCACGGGGACCCTGGAAGAGTCCTGCCTGTGCTCACGGACAAGTGCTCGGTCCACCATGCCGAGTGCCCAGCCCAGCCCTGGAGGACCCAGACAGGGGAGAGGAAGAAAGAAGTAGTAGGAGGAAAGTAGGGGGTCTCCTTACTTACCTTGGGGGCTCTCAGAAAGGTTCTCCCCAGGAGGGGGCACCAGCATGGGGTCCTGGAGATGTCTGTGAGAGGGCACGGTCAGCTGCAGGACAGCTCTGAGAAAGCTACACCGGGACCTTGAGGGCTGAGTGGGAGGGAGGGTCTCACAGATCAATGTGTCTGTTTGGGGAAGGTGGTCCTCTTCCGTGGAGCAACCTTGGAAAGGACGCACCTGGGGTGGCCATGCAGGAAGGGAACACCTGCCTAGCTGGCCCGAACAGCCGACTGAGGCCTGGCAATGTTTGGGCATGTAGAGATCTCAGCCAGATCACCCTCCCCTCTGAGATGCCTTATGGGCCAGCCAAGAGGGGCGGTGGTGGAGCAACAAAGACTGCTGCAGCTTGATGGAAACCTCAGCGCTTCCACGGGCTCCCGCAGCTGTGGGCGACACAGGGTCCCCTCTCTGAGCCTCAGTTTCCCTTGCGGCCTCTGTGGGGACCCATCTTAGTGCCTACCTCTTGGGGTTACTCTAAGGATATGATAAAAAAAAAGTTTGCGGGGCCAGAGTGATAGTACAACAGGGAGGGTCTTTGCATGCGGCCAGCCTGCACCCAGCACCCCATATGTCCCTGAGCACCACCAGGAGTGATTCCTGAAAGCACAGTCAGGAGTAAAACCTGAGCATCTCCAAGCGTGAGCCCCCAAGAAGGGGGTGTCTTTGCTCTATTGCCTGGTACTCAGGAGCCCTCAGTGTGGGTATAGCTACTACGCTCAGCAGCAATGACAGCGGCTCTCAGCCCTCTGGTGACCTCGTGCCTGCTCATATGGTGCTCAGAGCACTGACTCCCCGCTCTTCCTCAGCACACTCTGCTTGGCCAGGTCCCCCATTATGCTCGTAGAGCCCTCAGTCTCAGCCAGACTCAGCTCCCCACACGCCAGAGCACATGGAGTTCCAGCTGTCTGAAGCCACTTCCTGCCTGTCACCAGGTGAACTCCTACTCATACGGTGAAACCCAGATCAAACCCCATTGTTTCCCACTGAATACTCTTTGTTCCCTAGATCAGGCACATTCTCCCATTAGAAATGTGACTGCGCCCCATGAGGACTGGCCCGTTATGTGTACATCCATTGTGTTCTGTGATGAGCTAGGATCCCAAGAGGTGTGTATCTGTACACCGAGCGTGTGGGTATGTGTGTGTGTGTGTGTGTGTGTGTGTGTGTGTGTGCGAGTGCTGAAGGCTGCATGTCTGTAGACCGAGAGGATCGTGTTTGTACACTATGGCCTGTGTGTGCAGTCCATCCAGGTGGCTTGAGTACACACAGGAGGATGAAGGTGGAGCAGGAACAGCAGGGTCACAGGTGAGGTTGGGCTGCAGGTGAGGCTGGGACCGACTCACAGGTGCACCTCGGGCTGGGGATGAGCCCACCAGATCTGATCAGCTGTAGATTATGGGCTGGGATTGGGGCCATTAGAGGTGGTGGTTCCAGATGGGTTCATGGTGGGTTTGAGTCAAGGCCAGGGTGAGAATGGAGATGAGGGTGGAGATGGGACAACTGTCAGGGACAGGGACAGATGTGGGATGGTTAGAACATTGGAACCGACATGAAGGTCGACTGGGCTTCATTGGGCGCCTCAGAGGGGGAGGCTGGAGCCGAATCTGCAGTTGATATCAAAGACGCAGCCGGGCCGCCCTTTCATTGACTTGTTTTATTTTTGATTTGGGGCTGAGCCCAGGAGAGCTCCTAGTGCACTGCTTGGGGTAGTGCCCTGGCGGTGCCCAGGGAACCGTGCCTTGCTGGGGACCGAACCCAGCTTCCTGCAGGCAGAGCATGTGCTCTGGCCTCTGGGCGTCCTCCCTGGCCCCTTTGTTTTTCGTGCCCGCCCTCCTTCCCTTTGTTGTTGATGCCTGCCTGGCTGTGGTGCACACTCTCCTCTTAGCCGTGGTGCTCGGTGAGGGTCTCGCCTCTTTCCGGGGCAACCACACTCACCCCACTGCCAGCAGCACCGCAGGAGCTGGTCCCATTTGGCGATGCGGTGGTGGAAAGCGGAGGGGCCTTGTTCCCCAGCCTCACCCCTGGCACCCTGGCCAGGACCTAGTGGGTGTGGTTCTGAGCCCCTACTCCACCGTGTGGGAAAGAGGAAATGATCCTAGACCTCAGCCCTGGGCTCTGCCCTCCCCCCCTGGGAAATGGGAACAACTCTCCTTCCCTGCCGCCGGTTTCCTGGCCTGGCCCAGGTGTGTTCAGCACCACCCACTCCTGTGTAGAAGCTGCTGACATAGGATCTGGGGTCCTGCCCTTACCTCAGGTTTCCTAACCCCCAGGCCCACTCCTGTACCCCCCATCATTCCTCTGGGCTGGAGGGTCTTCACTGCTCAGCTTCCAACTGCCAACAGCACCCCCGGCTTCCCTTCTGCCCTGCAACCTCCAGGCTTGGCCGCCCATACAAGAGGCCCCCTTGCAGATCTTTGCTGAACAGCCCAGAACCCCAAAACCTTCAGGAGAGCCCAGACTCTCTCCCCAAACGCCTGCAGGAGAGAGAGACCACCTAAAGTCTGCAGGAGGGTCCAGACCCCCAAAACCTGTGGGAGATCCAGACACCTCCCCACCCCGGCAATAAAAACAAAAACAACAGAAAACCCCGCCACACAGCCCCAGCTCCCAGCCTGCTCCATGCTGAGGCAGCTGTTGAGGATCCTCTCCCCAGAATCCACCAAGCCACGTCCCCAGGAGAGGACCAGGAAGAGTGGCCAGACCAGGAACTTACATGGTGGGGTTCGGCCTTGTTGCAGGAGCCCCGTTGGTTGCCCCAGCTGCCGGGAGTCTAGGGGCCCCTTCTGAGTCTGTTTGCAGACAAGACAAGCAGTGTGGGGGAGACGTGAGGTCTTGGCCCATCCCAGCTGGTCAGTGAGTGGGTGAACACAGGCCCTTCTTCCAGCCCTCGCCCGTCCTCCGTCCTCCCCTGGCCCCAGCACTCCTGCAGGTCTGCCCTTGGTCGGGTTGGATGGGGGAGGGGGAAAGAGCAGTTGATGTCCTTCCATGAGCAGCAGTGGCCAGTGCCCACTCGGTGAGGTCAGGTGTGCGACTGGACAAACCAGCCACGGGTGGGAAAATGGACTCAAGCCCTCAAGGCAACTTCTTGTCTACTGGTCTCAAGAGGGGCTTGGCAGGGAAAGAATAGGGAAGGAAAGGTGGGCTGCAGACCAGGAACAAGAAAATCCCCTGCTGCGCCGGGCCCCTGCGCCACTGCCCAAACGCAAACCCAGACAAAGGAAGGGTGAAGCTTTGGGGAAGCTTCCTGAAGAGGAACAGCTGTCCTTTCCGCCAGGCTCTGGGCCCAGGGCAGCTGTCTCTCGCAGACACCTAACCCTGGCTGGGCTTCACAGCCACCCTCAGCCCACACCCGCTGAAGGCCTGCCCTTGTCGCCCGGAGGGGGCCAATGCTGGTCCTGTGGGCTTAGAACTCAGCTCCAGGGACTCAGATGATTTCAATGTGCCTCAGAGAGTTAACTTTGGGGCCATGAAGGCCAGTTTCCCAGCAGGCCACAGGCCCGTGGACCTCAGTAGAAAGGCCTGGAACAGACCTGGGTGGGAACCTGGAAACCCCAACAGGGATGGCGTGACCTTGGAAAGGATGTGGTGGCATTTCACAGCCTCCCTGTCCCGCTTGTAAACATGTCTGGGAGGGTGCGAGTACCTCTGGTTCCTATGAGAACCGGAAAGGCGTGAGGAAGATGTCCCGGTCTTCCTGGAACCTGCTGACAGCTGCCCCGACTTGTAGACGAGGGAAACAGAAGCTCAGGGACAACGAGGAAGCATGACTCTCAGGAAGCCGGAGACTGAGCAGGCTCTTGCCCGAGGCGTGGCTGCCGCCCCCAGCACCACCCGGCCTGAGCACCGTCGGCAGCTACCCACTGACTTGGAACCAGAGCCAGCTCCAGAACAAAATACAAGAGGCCCCGAGAGATAGGACAGCAGGTAGTGGACAGTGTCTGCCTTGCATGTGGCCAACCTAGGTTTGATCTCCAGCATCCCATATGGTCTTCCAAGCACCGCCAGGAGTAGTGATTCCTGAACACAAAGCCAGGAGCAACAACCTGAGCATTGCTGGGTGTGGCCCCCCAAACAAAACAAACAACCCCCCCAAGAAATTATGACCTTTCCGTGTGTGTGTGTGTGTGAGTGTGTGTGTGTGTGTGTGTGTGTGTGTGTGTGTGTGTGTGTGTGTGGCGGGGGTGGGTGGAGAAGGGAGTTGTCCCTGGAGCGTTTCTGGGAATAAAATATCAAGATGTGGTCTGCAACATGGTCTGTGTTGCCCTGTGTCAGCCCCAGCCCTAGACACACCAGCCAGCTGGGGAGCAGTCCGGGGCCCCAGCTAGAGACCCGCCAGGCACAGCCGCAGCCAGCAGCTGGAGCCGTCCCACGGCTGAGCCACCTCGGGGAAGGGGCCCAGGAAGGCCTGACCTGCTCCAGATCCTCTCCCTGACCACCTGCCCCAAGATCCCACCCTCAGACCTTCTCCATCCAGAGCCAGGGCAGTCTGTGAAAACGCTAAACAATGGAATTTGTAAAACAAAGGGCACATTGGGTTTAGAATCACGCATGTCTCTTTTGGGGTGATTTTTCTTTTATGGGGTTCCCTCTTCTCTTCCCCCCCATAGTTTCTAAATAAAACTATTTTTCGAGCTGGAGTCTGAAATGCACAGGCTTGGTGTATAGGTGGCCTGCTTCTAGCCCTGGCACCACACGGTCCGCCAGCATTGCCAGAAGTGACTCCTAAGCAGAGACAGGGGCAGTTCCTGAGCGCCCCTGGCGGGGTTCCAAAGCAAAACAACTACTGCATCATCTTTCCATGACAGTGCTGTAGACAGAACCTGAGCCCAGATGGAGACCGGGTCTGCTTCCCTGCCCTGCTCACCGACCACACCAAGGGGACTACGGAGGTGCAAGGACAGCAGTGTGATGGGGCCACACCCAGGGACCCGGCCCACAGAGGGGGCCTGTGTGACATAGCAGGGGACACCCAGCCTGCACCCGTTGCCAGGGAGACGTGTCCAGACACTCCAGAAGCGCCTTCTCATAAGAGGCCGAGGAAACTGGCTCAGTGGCCAGCGCCTCCACTGTCCCAGGCCCAGACACGCTCCCTTTACTGAGTTTTTTTGGTCAAACCCAAAGCTTCACATGTGCATGTGAAGCTCTACCACTGAGTCACATGCCTGGTCCCATCTTTACGGAACAGGGTGAAGAACGATGCTGAGTCAGACCCTGAGAGGGGCCGGCAAGGCCCGTTATACAAAGAGGAGCCAGGCGCAAGGTCCCACCAACAGTGGCCAGCCAGAGGCACCTGCAGCCGGGGCCTGGGGCACCCACCTGGCTGGAGTGGAGGGTTTTCCCCTCCAGGCACCGGGGTGGGGTGCTGGCTGTCCCTTGATGCTGGGGCAGGGGGCAGCTGGCAGGGAGAGAGGCGAGTCTGCCTGTTTGCTCAGCAGTGTCACCTGGCCAGGAAGAGGCGGTGCGGCAGTCCATTCACCAGCTGCTCCCCACACAGTGGGCTAACACCTGCCACCTCCCTCCCTGCCCACGGCTGTCAGGGAAAGAGAAATAGGGGGTGCCTGAACCCGTGGGCCAGGGAGCACAGGACTCAGGCACACTGGTGTGCTCCATGGGCAACAGGGAGACGGTTGCCCTGGGCCAGGGCCAAGGATGCGCTGTTTGAATGGGCCTTGATCATGGGAAGGGTGAACCAGAGAAGCACGAGGTGGGGTGCGGCTGAGAGGCAGAGAAGGGGGGGGGGACAAACTGCCCTTCGAGAGGTGAGTGGCCAGCCGAAGGCCTTTGGCCTGAGCGTGGTGCAAGAAGGAAGCCCAGGGTTCAGAGTGGGGGCTGCGACCTAGCCATGGGAGAGAGAACCATCTAGATCTGACCGTCTGGGCTAGGAGAGCACAGGTGCATTCTGTCCATGGCCTAGGACTGGGGGAAAGGATGGGGGACGGGTCGGGGGCAACTGGCCTTGGCAACACGGCAACAGGCTCCAGGTGGAAGACAGGCGGGCGGCAGCGTGGGAAGGCGAGTGTCCCTTGGATGCCAGGCGGGCCATGGAGCACTGCCCTCTCCCTGGAGGAGACATGCGATAGAGAGAAGGGACGGTCGTCCCAAATGGAATTCAAGATCCTTGAGACCCTCTGGCCACTGCTCCTTCCACAGACCATGCATTTTTCTGGCCTTGGGGTCAGCGGGAAACAAGCCCAGCTGGGCCAGCTGCTCCTAGGGCCCAGGTTCCAGCCAGACCCCGAGCAGGAGTTGAGAGATCTGGGCGCAGCTGGCGGTGAGGAGCTGAAGACGCGGCCAGGGGTGTGGTGGAGAGGGGAAGGGTTGGTTTGAATCAGATGCCCAGAGTCTACCCCAGCCACGCCGAGAACCGGATCCCTTTCTGACAAGCGGATCCCTAGACACGGGCTCTTCCGGAGCAGTGGGGGTGGGAAAGGGACCGGAGCCGAGGGAGGAGGGTGACAGAACTCGAGTGGGAGCCATTTCCTTCCACCCTCCTTCCTGTGAATGCTTCTCTTAGGGGCACACGGATCCACCAGTCGCCAAGGGGTAGACTTCGTGCCCTGCACATGCTCAGTCATGCGCATGTGCACAACACACACACACACACACACACACACACACCCACAGTCTCGCACACACGCCTGGTGGGCACATTCTCACACAACACCCAGATATCCTGACTTCCAGACACCCAGGCCCACGACGAACAGGCGCACCCACACAGTCGGAGCACTCCCACACAACGGGCAACTCTTCACAGGAAAGCCCCGGCTACAGACGTCACCCAGGGCTGGGAAGGGGTGGGACGTGTCCTCAGCGGTCTTTATTACCATTGTCTGAGACAGGAAGTTGCCTCTCTGACCTCCCGGGGGCTGAAGTGGAGAAGGGTGTCATTCATTCACCCAGTGACGTCAGCTCAGGTTGGGTGGGGTGGATGTGGTGTCTGGCCCTGAGGGGGGGTCAAGGTTGATTGGGGAGTGTTGAGAAAGAGCGGGCAAGCAGATGTGGGTTCCTGATCTCTTCCAATCTGACTGTAACCTTGGACAAATGACTTCATTTGGAGTGATAATGGTCAGCAGTAAAAGGGAGATAAGGCCAGCAACCTCACAAAGCAGTAACTCCGAAAACACAGCCCGGTATCGGGCAGAGGCCCCGGCAAATGGTGGCAGCAGCCTGACGGAGGGAGCTCTTCCAGCTCAGAACCAGCTGCCTGGAGGGCCAGGGCACGGTGTGTGGCTGGGCGGCCAGTCCCCGACACACAAGCTTCAACCATACTTAGCCCCCCACATGACTGATCAAGGAAACCAGGACCTAGGGCACGAGTGTGGGGAAGCGGCTAGAATCCCTTCCCCACTCTAACCTGTGAGCAGGAGGCAGCCCTGGAGGACGTCCCACCACTGTTCACGCTGCAAGACGCAGGCTCCAAGAAGACTGAGAGCTGGAGTCCCTGAGGCTTTAGAAAGGCCAGAGAGGAAAGCTGGCAGCCTTCTGCCCTCTCGTGGCCTCTGGCACTCACTGCACCTGCCTGGCAGCGCGGGGAACCTCACTGAGGAAGCAGGAGCTGGGCTCGAAAACGCAGCTGCTATTACTGTTCCTGCCGTGTAATTCTCACCAGGACGACTGAACGCTGGATGACCCAGACAAGTGACTTACTTTCCTTGTGGCTCCGATTCTTCATCTGCAAAGTAAAGTTGCTAAGAGAGCACAACATTGCTTCTTTGATGCTTATTAATGATCTGTGTCATTGCTTCACGTCAGGCAACACACGGCAGTTGTCTAGTTCTGGAGTCACCACTCCAGTGGCTGCACGGCTCGAGTCAGCCCCTGGCCAGAGGCGGTGATCCGACCGAGACACCCAGAACGAAGTGTGTGATTAGCCACGTATCATACGCAGGGAAAGACAGGTAGCTTATGTACACACTCACTCTTAAAAACCCTTCAGGACTGGCACCATGTCAGGGACGAACACAACATGTCTCAATAAGCCTAACGGCCATTTTTCCAGCTCTTGACTATGGTCTGTCATTAAAGTTGGCCGGTCTGCATTCAAAGGAAAGGCTGTGTAGAACACATGACTAATACCCATCTAGACAATATGCAAGACATACTCGTGGAGAGCTATGAAGCAAATAGTGATGAATCTCTTGGGTTGGAGAGCACAGCTGTTAGGTGCTTGGCTTGCCCGTGGCTGCATGGGTCTAGGTAATTTAAGGCCCCTCTAGCTCGGCTTTCAGGACAGAACCAGGCCGTGATTCCAGGGTGATCAGATGCAGCCAAGCCTTCATCAGTTCTGACTGATGCTTACATGGGTGCCTGGACTTTTGTTTTTGCTGGGGATGTGGGGTGGGGAATGAAACCTGGCCATGCCTTAGGGGACCATGTGGTGCCAGGGATTAAAGCCCAGCCAGTTGTGCCCTACACTCTGTCCTGTCTCTGGTCCTTCTAGGAACACCTTTTCCAGCTTGTAAAAGCTGTAAGTAGTCCCTTATATGCTAACATATTAAAAGCACTGGGAATTAGGCATTCTATTATTTCTTTCCATCTGGTTAGCTCAAAGATACGATTCAGTTGCACTGAAATCAACACTAAGTGCCCATGCCCCAAGCCCTCTCTCTCTCTCTCTCTCTCTCTCTCACACACACACACACACACACACGGTAGACACTACTCAATAATCTTCTGGAGCTTCATTCCCCATCTGTGAAGCTGCAATATCTACTTGGTCGCCCAGCCCGCTTTCTCTCCTGCAGTGCTGAGGTGCTGGGACAGAGCACAGGGCTCCTGCGTGCACAGCGTGTGCTCCAACCCGGAGCCATTTCCCAAGCCACGATACCTAGGGCGTTCTGGCACGCTATTGTTGAATTACAAGTAGTGAGCGGCCTCCACAGGATAGTGGGAAGCTCTGTTACAGGGAAGCTCCAGCCTTCGTCACTTCCACCAGTCCTGCTGGTCTGGCGTCCCGAGCCTGTTTTCATGTCCCTTACAGGCTCAATCGGCACGGCTCTCTGTCACCCACCACTCCCCTTCCCCGCATACTATTCTGGTTTCTCTGCCTTCCTCGGAACCATGGTGTAAACAGGAATGCCTATCCTCTCCTGGCCATCTGGACCCTTGGACGACTCCATTCAAATAGCTCTTGCCCAATTTGAGGCTCTCCTCAACCACTGCCCTATTCATGAGCCTGGCCTACTCCTCACCATCAGAATCTTGCCTTGCATGTTCGAGTAGCTCTGTGGCTGTGTTCTAGGATACTGCTATCTGTCCGGGACAAGGGAGAAGGTACGGCTGTCTCTGAATCTGATAGGGAGGCTCGACTCAGCAAGTGTGAATGAATAGGTTCCACCACAGCGGGTGGAGAGAGCACAGTGGCGAAGGCACTTGTCTTGCATGTGGCGAGGCTGGATTCTATCCCCAGCACCTCATATGGTTCTCCAAGTCCCGCCAGGAGTAATCCCTGAGTAACCTGGAGCACTGCTGGGTTTGGCCTCCGAAAATTTTTTGGAGTTCTACTACCACTTTTTGGAAATAGCTCTTTTTGGAAATAGCAAGACAGTACTGGGTGTAAAACTGGGGCAAGGATAGGATTAGGGATAAGGGAATCCCTTTTGAAGTAACAACCAAATGGTTTAAATATTGGGACACGATGCTGGAATCAAATACCCTGGATTCCCCTCAGCTCTGCCACTGACCCACAGAGGCTGAGAGAGCCACTGTACCTCAAGCTGGGTTGCTTCTGATTTGTTAGGATGAGGATATTACAATCTGCCTTGCACACCCGTGCAGATGTGGGGGTCTTTTCTCTATTCTGGCACTATGAATGCTAACACACAATAACTTAATCCCACAACTCCAGGAAGTAGCTATTAAAGTCCTCATTGAAAATGTGGAAAATGAGACTAAGGAATCAAATACCTTTCCCGAATTTAAGAGCCAGCTCAATATAAAGGGCAGCATTACTGCCACCCGAAGAGCCCACTGGATTTCCACACCCAGATCCATTCCAGTCTTGCTCGGCAAAGAACACAGGCCAACAGGTATTCTGGAGTTAACATAGAGTATTTATTTTCAGTGCCATTCATGCATATCGGGTCTGGCAGCAACAATCCTAATGACACTTGGAATATTTCTTTACAGCACTAAACAGTTACAAAGAATGGGTGCCGTTCATCATAGAGGCAAAATATGAAATCGTGCAATAGCAAAACTGTAGAAACATTAAAACACTGACTGTCCAACAGCAGTACAGAGAGCAGAGTGTGTGCACGAAAAGCCGATGCATCTCCGTCACATATATACAATATAGATATGTACACATCACCCTCTGAATGAACGATATCAAAATACTCTATTCCATTTGAAATAATCCCGGGCTGATTCCCTCCCGTTTCAAAGGACATCTGAGAGACACTATTTACAAGAACACACATGAATACACTTACATTTCAAAGACTACCACAAATGCCAGTCGGGTTATTCTCCCGGACAGAGTGCGCCCACTGGATTAAACGCATTTGCTTCCCCAGATCTCGGTCAGTTCACATCCCGAACAGAGCTTGCTCGGCATTAACAACCAGCAACCAATAGGGTGCAGGAAGGCTGCTCCATGCCTCCCCTGGAGCCCAGCGGAAGGCCTGGCCCGACTCCACAGCAATTCTTGGTAAGCTGAACTTTTAACAAAAAATATTGATCACTGTAAATCAATAAATGACTGCCAAATGGGAAATTAGCTCTGCATGAGTGGTGACATCTTCATCAGCGGTGTCTACTCTCAATGGTACTACATTCCAATACCCAAATTGTTTAAAGTGCATATTGCTACCCAAGCAATTTAAAGTTTCAAAACAGTTATTTTGTATCAGAAAGCAGTAGTGTGAGTGGACTATTGAAAATCACCGTCCCTCCCCCCCCCAATGTTTCAGACCTTACCTGTGTGGGTTACTATTTCACCTTGTTTCTGATCCATTTAGGAGGGTCGACCTATTGGCTATCTTTTTCAAATCCCGATTTTGACTGACTCAAGAGACTAGAACTGAGCTTCCTTTTTCCATGCCGAGAGGGCCCAACAACAGATACCTAAAATCCTTCCCTTTTACTCAACCTCATCAGCCTTTACTGTGGATGGCTTCCCAGTGATTCAGTCAACACTTGATTAAAAATACCCACACACATTCACCAACACACTCTCACACATACACAAAGAAACGTCTGTTTAGTTCAGGTAAATCTAATCACAAAATCACTCCGGCTAATCAAAGTGATTCAGGCATGGCTGACAGAGACCAGAGATGTTAGTCATTGGCCGGGTGTTGATCTGATGGAACAAATCATTTCCCTATTAGAAAAAAAAAGTTCTGCCCTTTTTTGGGTGGGGGGGGGTTGGACCAATTAAAAAATGTATTAATTGAAACCAGTTTTTCTTTAATAAGACAATCAACCCATGCAAATAACTGTACTATAAAACAAACAATAAAATAAGAGCAGGCTGCATTTCAAAGAAAGCAGCCAAACACCATGCGTATGCAGACGCAGAGACAGCAGAAAGAGCAGGTCACTAAGAATAGCACCGGGTGGAGCCAAGGGAACCATGTGTGGCTCTGCCCTCTTCTGGGGCTCTGGAAATGGAAGAGATGAGCAAGGAAACTTACTTTTAAGCCCGGCCCTACTGTTCTGTTGCCCAAATGAACTGACTCGAATTCCACAAAACTCCTCCTTAGCTAACAAGTTTTCAGCCAGTAGGAATGCTAAGGTAGAGAATATTCACATGGTAAAAAGGGAGTGAGATAAAGAAATGACATGATCTCGCTCTGATTGTCTTGTCTGTAAACTATCGAGAGGAAGAATTTTGTGTTTTCAGACACCGCCATTTCTCCTTCATAAATCTAATAAGAGCTGAGCAGTCACAAAAGGTAGCAATAAATATTAAAATAACACTTTTGAATAATAAATACATAAGTGAATGTGGAGGCATTGATTTGTGAACTAAAGACCTAAGCAATGTTCAACTTCTAATGGATCGATTTTTTTTTTTTTTTTTTTTTTAGGTCACACCCGGCGATGCTCAGGGGGTTCCTCCTGGCTCTGCACTCAGGGAATTACTCCTGGCGGTGCTCGGGGACCATATGGGATGCCGGGGATTGAACTTGGGCGGGCATGGGCCGGCCAATTGCAAGGCAAACGCCCTACCCGCTGGGCCTATTGCTCCGGCCCTCAATTCGATTTTAGACTTCTTATGGAGGTTTATGAAACCAGACTCAGATAAGGTACAACATAAACCTCTATAATTCCCCAAGCACCAAAATATTTTTTATCAGTTCTTTTTGCTGCTCCACAGGCAGGAACAATGCACCCCTCCTGACTGTCTCACACCCTGGATTCTTGAACTTCCTTAGTGAGAGAACTCTCTACCCACATTTCTGAAAAGATTAAATGAGGGGAACTGAACTTTGAAAAAAAAAATCTATTTTCTTTCAATCGACTACAATAGCTGAAAGCATCCTGCAGAAAATAGCCAAAGGAGGAATAAAAACTCACAGTAACTTTCTTTTCAAGACGTAATAATCCAATTAGAAAAATCGAGATCTTTCAGTAATTTTTATACATGTATTTACAAATCTGTTATCTCTAAACTGCTTGCAGCAAAATAGGCTCTGTCTGAAAATCGGTCTGGCACTTGTGGTCAACATCAAACTGACACAATTATGCAAAAGCCGTCAAATCACACAACAGTTAGGAGCTACATAGGGCAGCTTGGCAGGGAGACGAACATGGAGTACTTGTTTGGGTCAGATAAAAGCAGTAAGTTATCCAGCTAAAATCTCTTTGATTGTCTTCAAAAGTAAATTTGATAACATTGGTAAAGTGATTAGTAACTTTCAACTGGATTCTCTGAAAACCTTTCCCTTCATTGCACAGAAAGGTGGCTGTGGGGTCCAGTGCCTCAGAGGTACAAGCTCTACACAATTGAATCCCAATCAAAGTCATCCTGGATGTCATCTGGAGGCAGCGAGCGTCGCATCTGGAAGGCTTGGGAAGGCATCATGTGCTGCTGATTCATGGCTCCGTGATGACCTGGAAGGAAGAAGGCAATATCCAGTGTCTTGAAGATACGGATGAATGACTGCTGGACCCCACTCCGCAGCCACCACCTCACTAACTCAGTAAGAACCTACATCCAGGGGCCGGAGCGATAGCACAGCAGGTAGGGCGTTTGCCTTGCATGCAGCTGACCCGGGTTCGATCCCGGCATCCCATATGGTCCCCAGAGTATTACCAGGACTAATTCCTGAGCAAAGAGCCAGGAATAACCCCTGAGCATCACGGGGTGTGACCCAAAAAAGAAGCAAAAAAAGCAGCCTACATCCAGGTGGCTCTGGGGAACCTGATCTTCTAGGAAAGGGGGTCTGAGAACAGAGGACGAGCATGTTACCCAAATGACACAAGTGCCTGACTAGGAATGGCAAGAAGGTCTGAAGCCTGTCCTTCTCTCCACAACACAGAGCACAACACAAGGACTGCGGATGGACCTCAAGGGTCAGGACACGTGGAGAGTCTTGAGTTTGATCCCTGGCACTGCCAAGAGTGCTGCCCTCAACAATGGCCCCTCCTCTCCGGTGGGAAAAAAGAAGAGCCCGAATGCCCAAGTGCTGCCTGGCCTTTCCTCCTACACTTCTCTGCTTCCGTCTACGTTCAGTAGCAGGAAGTGGTTCATGTGAGGATTTAAGAACGATGCCTGTGCACCACTGAAGTCACACAAGCATGGTGAATTTTCCTCAGCCAGTTCATTGCTGTGCCACCCTGCAGGCCAGCAGACACGGACACAGCTGATGCAGAGCCGCAGGGAACTGTGGGAAGGGAAGCAGTGCTCACGCCTCCCACTTCCGGTGCTTTCTCTTTATCTCCACAGGTTCGACAAACATGATTCTGGTGCTTTTCCTTTTTAAAGTAATGATCTGTATTTACATGAGGAATTCATTCCCATTTCAGGAATTAAGCATGTTTTTTTTGGGGGGCACTTGGCAGTGTTGGAAACAAATCATTTATGCACAACTAAATGCTGTGCAAATTTTACTAGCTTTTATAGCTTGTCAGTATTCTGACTGCAAAGTTTCATGTACTCTAATCTTATATTTCTCACAAATTCCATTGTTTTTAAATGGATGACTTTACAAATACCCTGTTTTTTTGATGTGTTATAGCATTATTTGGTTTTTTAGAACCATGGTCAACAGTGCTTAGGAGCTATTCCAGCTCAGGGCTCAGGGAGTCATGTGGTACTAGGTAGCAAACCTGTGCTTCTCACATGTAAAACATGTACTCCAGTACTTTTAGCTTTCTCTCTAGTCCTGCTTTTATTATTTTTAAAATTTGACAAATTTCCCCTATGTGCCAGGTACTAATTTAAGCCATCTACATATAATCCTCACGCACCTGTTTCAACAACACTAGGAGGTAGGGAGGCTGAAGGTAGGGCTAAAGCTCCCTTTCACAGCCAAGGCAACTGGGGAGGGGTTACGCAGTCCTTAAGTGGCAAAGCACCAAGTTTTAAACCTGGACATCCTGACTCCAGAGTCATAATTACTTGCTATTGCCAGTTACAACTTACTGGTGAATGGTAAGGACGGATAACACTCCTTCCTCTTCATCAAAGGACAAACCACTTATTCCCAATTCCTTCACACTAACTCCAAGTTCTTTAGGAGTTTTTAATTCACATCACAAGACCTAAGTAAAGGGTGATCTGATATATGGCAAAAAATATGAACTCTGAACCTAGACATCAATACTTGAATCTTAGTTTTGGCCTCTCAGCAACGTGACCGGTGCAAGCAGGTCACCCTCCTGTCTGTGCCTCAGTGCATCCTCATCTAGATAATCCTTCAGATCTCTCCATTATGACTTGCTCTTCTTGCTCTAGTTCTTGACTAGTTCTTGACTAGTTATAGAACTTTACTAGTTCTTCTTGCTCTACTATCGTGTTAAATATCCCACATTCAGAAGCCTATAAGGAGTCAGCTATGAACAAGAACTCCTAAAATTTACCTCCTTAATAGGTACTTTTCAGTACATTTTAGCTAGGGAGAGAGAATGGAGTAGACTAAACCAAAGCAGGTTCATAAAACCTGGTGAAATCCCATCCAAGTCAAATAGTCTCCTTTTAAGAAACCAAAACAAACTCTAGGCTCTTAGACCTCTAAGAAGCAGAACAGTAAGTTCATAGCATCAAACAGACTTCAAGTTATATTGGTCAAACACCAAATAATACTTGAATATGTTCAACAACCCTGGAAATAAGTAGCTTGTTTAGATTTTGCTATCCCCATCTCCTTAATAAGTTCACTCCATCCTGAAGCAGACCTGTCCACTGTTAGCAAATGCTTTCAATATTGAAGTCTAAAATATGGGCCAGAGAGATAGTGCAGCAATAAGACACTTGCCTTGCATGCAGCTCACCCAGGTTTGATAGCTGACACTATAGAAGGTCCCTGAGAACCAGCAGGAGTGATCCTGAGCACACACTCAAGAGTAAGCCTGAGCTCAGCAAGGTGCTACCCAAAAAATAAAACAAAACAAAAACACTGCAAACTTAAATACCAGGGGGCCACCTGCATCTTGAGGTGTTGCAGGTGCGACTGCGGTGCCCGGCTGCATTGGCAGGTGGCAGACAGAAGACAGGCTTGTCTACACGCCCAGGGATCTCCCCTGTGGGCCCTGGATGGTGGATGGTCTGACACAGGAAAAGACTGGGTCCCCTGGAGCCATGGCAGAGCCTGGCAAGCTACCCGTGGTGTATTCGATATGCCAAAAACAATAACAATAGAGATGAACTGGACAAGGAACAGACCAGATGCTCAGCTGTGCTGCCCGGCCCATGTGGAGCAGCCCATGGAGTCTCTGAGGAATCAGCTAGTCCCTGGCTGAGACCAACGTAGCTCCTAGGGTAAAGCAGTCACGTGGGGGGGTGGGGGGGGGAGAAGAGGAGAAGCCAAGCTCACTGGAATTGGAGCAGGGATTTGGGCTCCTCCCTCTCAATGCCAGTGGGCGTGGCTTTAGGCTCACAGCCTCGGCAACCAGATGAACTGGACAAGGGGCAGACCAGACACACAGCTGTGACAGTGCGCAGCCACGCAAGAGGCTTAGATAACAAAGTAGGCTGGGACCAGGTCCTTCCCAGGATCTTTCACATCTGTACACCATAATGATCATTGTAGCAAACTGGGGAGGTTGATGGGGAATGAGGAACTATAATGTCACACTAGAACTCACTATTGAATATACACATAGATAACTGCATCATAAACCGTAAGGCAAGTCACAAGGTATAGGAGAGGAGAGAGAGAAATACAGAGATAGAAATAGAGATAGAAAGATGAGAGACTCAGACACACGGACGAGAGCTGCCATCTGGCTCTACCCTAGCTCAGCTGACCATGAGGCTTCCAGGAGGTAAGATGAATTTTGGGAGTGGGCCCATCACTTCTGTAGGGCCTTGGAAGCAGCCGGATGAGACTTGCTCACCATAATAGCCACCATATTCATGGTCCGAACCCCACAGCTCATCAGAACCGATGCAAGAGAGATGCTGATCTCAACACCAGCTCAGAGCAGCCGAAGTTCGAGCCCAGGTAGGCAGCTCTCAGAGGCGGAAGTCACTGGGCGGTTCCTGAAGATGGAGCTGGGATACCCCTTCCCCCTCTCTGACCCGTACCAGAGATCTGGTGGCCCTGCCCACGAACTGCCCTCGGGGCTCTCAGTCATGATGCAGAGACTCAGAAGCACAGGGGAGAGCTGCCATCCGGCTCTGCCCTAGCTCAGCTGACCATGAGGCTCCCAAGAGGCAAGATGGGTTTTGGGTGTTGGCCCATCACCTCTGTAGGACCTCGGAAGCAGCCGGATGAGACTTGCTCACCATAATAGTCACCTTTTCCGTGGTCCGGACCTGGCACATCAAACTAGGGGAACCAATCATGTTTTAGAATATATTACAATCTACAATGTGTAAGAAAGGGAAGTGAGAAGGAGAGAGAAAGAGAGAGAAATAGGATAAAAAACCTGCCATGGAGGCAGACTGGGGGAAGGGGGAGGGAGGTGGGGACATTGGTGGTGGGAGATGGGCAGGGGTGGAGGGATGGGTGTTGGAACACTGTAGAACCAAAATTCAAACATGAACGTCTTGTAATTGTATATCTAACAGTGGTATAATAAATTTTTTTTTTAAAAAAAAAACCTTTTTGGAACTGCAAAAAAAAAAAAAAAAAAAAAAAAAAATACCAGGGCTGGCTGGAGAGAGACAACAGGCTAAGCTCATGCAACAGACGGTGCACACACTACATGTACTTTGATCCCTGGCAACGCATGGTCCCCTGAACACAGTTGGGAATGATCCTCTAGTACAGAACAGGTATAGTGCCTGAGAGCTTCTTGGTGTGGCTCCCAAACAATAAAGTAACAATCAAGTCTTAAATACCTAAAGAAACAACACACTCCCTCAACTTACCTGCAATCGTTGTTCCCGGAGTGCTGAGTGCCTGTGGAATATGAGGATAACCAGGGGGTGGCATCACTGAAGGAGGAAGATTTTGCCTGGAGTCTATATACAAATTTCCTGGTCAGATTGAAAAGTAGAAAGAACATGTCACCATGAGTAAAATAAAGCAAGTATTAAATCTCATTAGAATTGTTACCTCAAACTAAATTGAGCAGACTTAAGTGAGGAAAAATGGAAAGAAAAAAAAAAAAACAACAACTCCGTTTCCGTGTTAAATCTCTGCCTGATGATGGCGCTGGCCTGAATAGGACGCCATGCTGAGTGCAAAGCCACCGCTTCTGGTTCTGGTGCTGCCTCCAGCTTTCCCAGAGCTCACAGCAATTACATGTCACTACCTTCAAAAAGCATTTTGATATCCATTACTTCACTTGAGACTCTCACTAAGCCCACAAAGAGAGCAAAGATGGATCAACCCCACTTTAGAGATGAGGCAAACGAAGGCTCTAAAAGGCTAAATGAGGCTGGAGATAAAGTACAGCAGGTAAGGCACTTGCCTTGTACACAGCTAACCTACTCTTCAAACAAATGCTGCAATCTCATTTTACTGTACTTTTTTTTTTTTTTTTTTTTTTTCTGGGCCACATCAGGCTGTGCTCAGGGCTTATTCCTGAATCTGTACTCAGGGATCTCTTTTGGTGGGGCTCAGGGGACTATATGCAGGGAACGAAACCTGCGTTAGCCACATGCAAGGCCAGCACCTTCCCGGCTGTACCATTTCCCAGTCTCTTGCTTTACATCCTTAAAAGATACACAAATTAAAACAGTCAATTTCATTAAGCCTGCATATATTTAAATTGGCGTAACTCTAACTACATTAGAGGGGGTGAATTTTTTGTTTCTCTGGGGTTACACCCAGTGGTGTTCAAGGCTCAGGGGTCATTCCTGGCAGGGCCCAGGGAACCATATGGGGTGCTGGGGATGGAACGAGAATTGGCCATGTGCAAGGCAAGCACCCTACCTGCTGTACTATCTCTCTAAACCCAATAGCTGCATCTTTTGGGGTGGGGGTGTTTTTAGCAGCACCTGGCTGTGTTCAAGGATCTTTCCTGGCAGGGCTTGAGTTGGCTACATGTAAGGCAAGCACCTTAATCCGTGTGTTATCTCTGTGGCCCCATAACTATACTCTTATAAAAATTTAAGTACTCAAGCTTTAACTGTTTGGTAACTTAAAAGGTTAAGAAAGGGTTACAGGGACTAGGGAGATAGTTCAAAGGGCTGGAGCATTCCCTTCACTTGCAGGAGCCTTGGAGTCAATCCCTAGGATCCGCAGTCCCGAATACTGCAGGGACTGGTCCCTGAGTACTGTAACATAGTTATTCCCTGAGTACTAATGGGGTAGTCCTCTAAATATACAAGTCAAAGGAAAAATAATTTTTTTAAAAATCATATAAATCATGACACAAAGTCATTTCATTTTTCCCAAGGTATAACTTGCATATACTTGATTTTAATAATTTCTTAGAAATGAAAAGACATAACCATTATCACCATTAAAAACATTCTAGCTGTCTCAGTTACAGATTTTCTCATGAATGAGAAAAGTAAACAAATTAAATAATAAAGACTAGCATACCTGCTCCGATGTGTTGGGAAGATTTTGTTGGGTGGATGGCACTGTGACAAACATTTTGCTGAACATTACTCTGTGAGTGGATAAGGCCAGTTTGTGTAAAGAATTGATTAAGTGAAGAACAGAGATCAGCAAACTGAACCTGATCTAAAGACCAGTTCTTCAGATCTGCTTGTCTCATACTCTCCATCAAACCTGAGGAAAGCATTAGAAATGAAGTCAGCACAGTTCTGAAAACACTACATGGAAATAAGATAATTCATTTTTCCAGTTCTCAAAATTTCCACTAGCAGTGATTTGCCCATTCAACGAAATCTACAACTGGCCCTGCACTCAGGAATCACTCTTGGAGAATTTGAGGGACCATATGAAATGCCACGGAGCAAACCTGAGCTGACTGTATGGAGGGCTTGCTTCCTACCCGCTGGACTCTCTCCAGCCCCCTTTTAAAATCCGTGTCTAGGACTCTGCTATACCAACTGACCAAGACTTCTAATTTAACAAATAAACAACTAATTGCAAAAGAAACACAAAATAAGTAAATGTGTATTTCTATTTAAAAATCAATCAGGAAATTAAGAATCATGTAGAGTTGGTTTTGGGTCTACAGACAAAGGAATTAATACTCACCTTGAAACTGTGAAAGGTCTACATCTGACCAATTAACACTGGTTGCAATTCGACAGTTTTCTTTTAGCATATCAAGTGTTGCATACCAATCATTTGAAACACCTGCGAAATATTGAGATACTATAAATTTGAGTGAAAATTCAAAGTACACAGTAAGGTAAGGCACTGAACTGGCCTGCTTCTGCCAATGCCTTATCTGGTTTATTATATCACAGTGCATCCTCTGTTGGGGAACCTGCTCTGTGAGTCAGGTAAGAAGCATGCTATTTCTTCTCACTTTACAAAGAAAGAAAACCCCAAGAGGTGGTATAACCTAGTGAAGTCACACTGAGGAATAGACTTGAATTAGGGCTTCAAAGCTCTAGTCTGGAAACCTAAAAGCTGGCACATTAACTTTGTAATATCAAACCTGGTAACTGCTCTTTATACAATTGAATAGTAGAAATAACTAGTCAGAACCCACAGAAAGTTTGCTTTCCTATCCTATTATGACCTTAAGAGAAATACCCTATTTCTAATTTAGAAACTGGTTCACTTTAGAAGACCGCGTATAATGTAAAACTCTGACTTCAGGTAGGTAAATTAGATTCTGTAGAGACAACTGATTCTGTCAAAGCACTATTAGAAGTACCTAAAACAGGTCTCCTGCTAGGACAGATGGCATATAAGAGATTTTGATAAGGAGGCCACGGAGATAATACAGCAGTCAGGGCGCCTGCCTTGCATACAAGCTGCCTAGGTGTGATGTCCAGCATCCCGATAATAGTCCTCTGAGCCCTGTCAGGAATGATCCCTAAGCACTGTTGAGTATGGTCCCCAAACTAGACATTGCTTAAAAATCCATACAGGGAATTTTTAGTGAGATATACTATCATCAGAGAGTGCAGAGTCCACAGTCTGTATGTCAGCAAAATGGCCACCACTCAAGGATATGGGGCAGAGCCACATTCAATGAGAGTTAACAGGGGGAACAAAATCCTCCTCCCAGTGAGGTGCTGCCTGAAGAACTGTCTTCAGAAACACCTCTGAGCTGATGGTAGGAAGCACAAAATGGATTTCTTATTACAGCATAGACAACCATATCAACTATTAGCTAAATCTATGAAGCTCTGCCAATTTTACTTTTTTTTATTTTAAATAAAACAAAGAATCAGATATAATGACCCTGCTCTCAGGTTACTCATAATTTAAGGAGAAATTTGTTGAGGAAATACCCAAAATTAGCTATATTTAATTCCATCAGATTGAGATGCTTAAGTAAATGACTCTTTAACAAATGTCTGGCAACACAAAGTAATTTTTACAGAAGAAAGTAACTACCCACTCAGTAACTGTTTACAGGTTTTAAACTATTGTTTTGTTCTGGGACTAAACCCAGAGGTGTTTAGGGGTTACTCCTGGCTCTGCACTCAGAAATCACTTCTGGCAGTGCTTAGGGGACCAGTGGGATGCGGGGATTGAACCTGGGTAAGTGTTCTACAAGGCAAGCATCCTACCTGCTGTACTACTGCGCCAGCACCAGGTTGTAGACTTTTTAGAGTAATTAGCGTTACAGCCTTTGAAGTTTGATAGGTAAAGATATAAATTCGTTTTCTCTTATTTGGTCATTTGTTAAGCTCATGTGCAAATTAATTTCAATGATAAAATGTGGTAATTTACACTTGATGATAAATATAATTACATTAATTTCCTAGCACATAGGGGAACACAGCTCCTTTCACTGTTTCCTCGTTAACGACAAACTGTTCAGTTCTATCTTATAAAAATTTTCAAAGAGGCAGAAGTTTATTTTCCTTCTCTAACAAACTACCTCTGAGGAAACCAGGAGTCTATGGTGGATTGCTTTCAACTGTAATCATACCTTAATCCCAACGATGATTACACTAATGGAGGGAGTGATACTCAACCTAGAATCAATAGATGTGATAATCAACTGGGTACTGACACTGAATCTATGTAACTGCCAATCTTCAAAATCATCTCAAGAATAAACATAACTTTCTGCAGGACATAATATTGCTATTAAAAGGAAACAGGGCAGAAAAGAGGTCAAAGGGTTAGAGCAGATGCTTTGCATGCTGGAGTCTAAGGTTTGATCCCTGCTCTGGTTCCCAATTACTGCCACGAGTAGCTCCCAAATAAAAACAAATAAAAGGAAACATGACTGACACCAAAAGTTACCAAAAAGGGTAATTTTTACTATATAAAAGTTTCTTCCAGCAGCGAGAACTACAAATCAAGCTATTTGGGAGATAATTCATCAAGGGAGGAAATATTCCAAAACTTCGATTTTGAGGATCTTTTGCATCTGCGCTCATCAGGGCTACTGACCTGCAATTCTCTTTCTTTGTATGCCTCTGTCAGCTTTGGTATCAGGGCAGTATATATCTTTAAATGATTTAGAATGACTTGACTAATTTTCAAAGGTTCCCCTATGCAAAAGGATGTAAACTTTATAGATGACAGGCTATGGAGGCATAAGGTCTGCTCCAGAGAGGTAGCAGTGATTAAAACGTAAGCTTTTCTAGGTTTCTCAATATTCTATGGTCTTAGCTTCCTTTAGCTTAAAAAAAGAAAACTTAATAGGAAAAAATGAAAAGTGTTAAAATTATTCCACCTTCCACCTTTCTTGTGTTGGAATATTGAGAAATCTTGACTTTGTCACGTGTGGTTAAAGATGGAGCATTTCAACATTTTACGTTGTGTGACCTGCAGTATTGAGTATGCTTATTTAACGTTTTTGTTTCAATATGGGTATGAAGACTCCTAATATATGGGTATCTACTGTATTAGATAATGCTGTATTTAAAGGTGACTACAAGAGTATGCCACCCACATGGCAAGCCTGGCAAGCTAACTGTGTCATATCTGATATGCCAAATACCAGTAACAATTATAGACCTCATTCCCATGACCTAATATAATGGCTTGAGGCTCTTTATGTTCCTGGAGTGAACAGATGCCCTTGGGCTCGACTAGAATGAGACAGGACACATGGAGATGTTACTGGTGCCCACTTGAGCAAATCGATGAATGGGAAGACAGTGATACAGTGATTCTCCAAAACAAACATTGCTTTTGCTTGTTTGGGGCCACACCCAGCCATACTTAGGGCATCCTCCTAGATTTGTGTTCAGGGTCACTCTAGGAAGGGCTTGGGGAGCCAAGGAATGAACCAGGTCAGCAAATAGCAAAGCAAGTGTCCTACTTACTGTACTATCTGGCCTCAGATAAACTTTTTTTTTTTGTGCTTTGCAAATAAGGCAATACTTTCAAAGAAATTTAAGATTTATAACAAAAAAGCTCATTTCCCTGAGAAGATTTAAATGCCTAAACAATGTTCAAGTTTTTTATCTGATGAATAAGCACTAGCACCACCTGGCATTTAGAAACCATCTTTCAGGTTAAAAATCGTATGTGGCCCATAAGGCAATCTGAGGAATGGACCTTTTCTGTTCAACTCCAAGATGATATATGCCCTAGAGTTCTGCAGTGCAAACACACTCTACTCGGTGACAATGACAGTTAAGCATCTCATCAGGAATCATTTCCTTTCTTCCCAATCTATCATTGCAAGGAAGAGTAGTGAAATCCACTGAATACTAAATGGAAGTTACTAGGTTAAGCATTTCATATGCATATTCTTAATATGAGTCTTTAGCAATAGTGTATACCAAAGTTTTAGATCCATCTTTGTACATGAAAAAAAATAACGAGCACACCAGATTCTGAGTCATAATGAGAATTCAAACACACACCTTCAAAACAAAAATCTATGATCATTCTATATGACAATGTATCACTAGATTGCAGACAAAACGAACATTATTCCTTATAAATGATAACAAACTAAATTCCAAAAGGACAAAACAATAAAAACAAAAATAGGCAATGACTGCTGACCTTGTTTCTATTACCACAACAAATTTTAATAAAAAAATCTCCAAGTCAATCTATGGAGTTAATTCACTGTCTTCCCGTTCATCATCGATTTGTTCGAGCGGGCACCAGTAACATCTCCATATGGTCCTGTCTCATGCAAGTAGAGCCCAAGGGCACCTGCTTGCTCCAGGAACACAAAGAGCTTCAAACCATTCCATCCGGTCATGGGAATGAGGTCTATAATTGTTACTGGTATCTGGCATATCAAATATGACACGGGTAGCTTGCCAGGCTCTGCCGTGCGGGTAGCATACTATATTACAATATAGAATTACAATATAGAATATACAAACATCCTTTTTGGGTCTTATGAATTTCCTTTCATAGATTTTTTTTAATGAAAAATGTCTAATAGAATCAAGAGACAAAACAGGGCCCAGACAGGGATGGGTGTCCATCACTGGCCTTGCGCGTAAGGAAGTGACTCTGATTTCCAGCACGATGGGGTAGGGGAAAAAACATTACTGCAGAATAAATTCCTGCTGTCCAGAGCAGAGTCAACAATAGGAGAACAATAAATTACGAGTCTTCTAAACATTTTATCATTAGGTAACATCCACCATGGAGCA
Source organism: Cryptotis parvus (assembly GCA_021461705.1). Lineage (NCBI taxonomy): Eukaryota > Metazoa > Chordata > Mammalia > Eulipotyphla > Soricidae > Cryptotis > Cryptotis parvus. The sequence continues at coordinate 85,502 of JAJIBD010005299.1, forward strand.
CTGTTTCCATAAACAAAATATCAAGAAAGGCAGCACAACCAGGTCCAGAGCGATATATGGTACAGCGGGCGGGCACTGGTCTTGTACGCAGACCTGGGATCAATCCCTGGCACCCCATATAGAAACCCAAGTCCAGCCAGGAGTGAGCCCTGAGTGCACAGCCAGAAATGAGCTCTGAGCAACGGCAGGTGTGACTGTCACAAAAAAAAAAAAAAAAGGAAAGAGAGAGAAGGAAGAAAAAGAAAGGAGGGAGGGAGGGAGAGAAGAAGAGAAGGAAGGAAGGAAGGAAGGAAGAGAGGAAGAAGGAAGGAAGGAAGGAAGGAAGGAAGGAAGGGAAGGAAGGAAGGAAGGAAGGAAGGGAGGAGGGGAGGGAGGGAGGGAGGGAGGGAGGGAGGAGGGAGGAGGGAGGAGGGAGGGAGGGAGGAGGGAGGGAGGAAGGAGGAAGGAGGGGAGGAAGGGAGGAAGGAGGAAGGAAGGAGGAAGGAAGGAAGGAAGGAAGGAAGGAAGGAAGGAAGGAAGGAAGGAAGGAAGGAGGGAGGGAGAGGAAGGAAGGAAGGAAGGAAGGAGGAAGGAAGGAAGGAAGGAAAAGGAAAGAAGGAAGGAAGGAAGGAAGGAAGGAGGAAGGAAGGAAGGAAGGAAGGGTAAATTAATTACAACCAGAAAAAAACAAAAGGAACGGCAGAAAGGGTTTTGACGGATGGACAGACGGACATGCATGCTCACAGACATGTGCCCAGTTAACAAAGCATAGATCCTAATTCACAGCTAAATACAAGTCAGGAGACAAAAACTTACCAGAATTACAGGATACCTGCTGTGGGGGGTGGGGGGCCTGATGTGTTAATGTCTGATGCTGATGGTTCTGATGATGTATGTGTTGATGTGGAGAAGGGTGCTGGGGGTGAGGGTTCTGGAGCTGGCTGTGTTGCTGTGGGTGTGGTGCTGGGTGCTGGGGACGCTGTGGGTGCTGTGTTAAGCCATGTGGTCGAGGGGTGGATGTGGAGACGGCTGTGTGTGCATCTGGGGGTGGGACAGGGAGACCTGTGCAACTGAATTACTGCCTGTAGCACTGAGGCCGCTGCCATGACTGCTTGGTCAGGCCGCTTTGGTTGCTGTGTGGGTGAGAGCTCACTGTAGTGCTGGGAGAGTGCTGATAGGAACACGAAGTGTGGGACTGCTGGGAAGGTTCAGAAGGGATGTTCATCAAGCCTGAAAACAGAGAGAGCAAGATCATTCGTGGGCAGATGTCAATTATACTTACCAAACATTTGCAAAATTATTTGAATTGCACATACAGGAAGTAATGAGTGTTGATGGAACATACACCATACACTGAGCTCTGGGGCTGATGAAAAGAGAACATCACCCCCTCAGCAGCTCACGGTCAGAGACAGACACAGACGCTTAAAGAGATTATAACCAACAATGTAACTACTAAGATAAAAGTACAGAGAGGATGCAGAATCTCTGCTTTTGCTTTTGCTTAGTCAGCTAAGAAGGGGCTAGAGACAGAAACACCTTCCTTAAAAAGTCAGTATCTGAGCATAGTCTTCCAAAATGAGTAAATGTTAGGGCTAAGTGGGGAAGATGCTGGGTCATATTCAAATGGTTCTCTGTAGAAGGCTTTGACCAGAAGAGGAAAACAGTTACACAGCTACTCCTAATCTCTCTCCTTACTCCAAAAACTTAGCAAAAAGTTCCTAAGATCTTTAAGACCAGGCAAAACCCAAAAAGCATTCCACTGTTCTTTTCATTATACCCATGGAACATTACTTAGCTCAGGGGGTGCAGATACTCCATAGCACCAGAAAGTAGAGATTGAAGGCTCTGCACTACCCCTATATACTTGGTAATTTAAAAAAGTTATTAACTTTCCAAGCCACAATTACCTCAACTATAAATGGTACGATGATAGCACCTACTTCAGAGTTGTTGTGAGGATTAAAAGCCTTGGTGCAAATGCAGGCTGCAGGATGAGCTCAGTAAATGTTAGCTGCTATGATGATGGTGATGATGATTAGGCCAGAAGTGCCTAATGTTAAAAGTAATGTATGTTTGGTTTTCAGGCTGACACTCATTTTAATAATCTTAAGCAACAATATTTTGTTGACCCAATCATGAAAGTGTACTAAATGAAAAAAAATCCCATAGCATAGTGTCAATCAATGCAAGAATCAGCCATTAATAAAAAATATAGATAAAATCTTGTCCTAGTAGTAAAATGGTATTTATTATTATATCTTAAGTTCTACTTAAAGGTTTTTTTTTTTTTTGCTTTTTGGGTTACACCCGGCAATGCTCAGGGGTTACTCCTGGCTCTGCACTCAGGAATGACTCCTGGCAGTGCTCAGGGGACCATATGGGATGCCAGGGATCGAACCCCGGGCCGGCACAGGCTGGCAGCGTGCAAGGCAAACGCTCTAACCACTGGGCTATCGCCTCGGCCCCTACTTAAAGGTTTTATAGAGAAAAAAAGAGTAAAAAGCTCTTTTCCTTGGTACTATAAAAGTCAAAGGACTCTATAGGATCCTTATAGTGTGATGACAAGAGTAGCATTATCATTTCTAATAGTCTTCACAGTTTAGGAGGGAACCCAGATTATACTTTTCCATTTCGGACTTGGGGTAACACCCAAAGTGCTCAGGAGGACCAGGCAATGGAGGGAACAAAACCAGGGCTCGCAAAGGAGGTGCCACAGGCCACTGGGCTCTCTCTGGCTTCCAATACAGTCTACCCCAGTATTCCCAGTTCCAAATTATTCTGAGATGAAACAAAGTATTTTTTGCATTCTTAAATTAGAAAATTTATGAGAAATGAGAACATATGAACACTTAACCAGAAAAAGCAACTTCCTACATAAACTGATATTCATCAATATGACATATATAATACCTTAACTTGCACATGTGAGAATCACCAGTATTAAAGTGTCTGTCTTACAAAAGCAAGGATATATGGCTATTCTGTTTATTGCTATGGACAGGTAAAATCTGAGTTCTGGTATGAATAACTAATCTTTAAATAACCTAACAAGTGAAAAAATTTAAACGACAGAGTTCTCAATCATTTCTGATAGTGATCTATGCAGGAAGGGCAATGCAAGCATCTTGATTCTATCAAACCAGCTGCTAATGGGAGAGTAACCTAGAGTAACAATAATCTAGCAACTGGTTGAAATATAGCATCTCAACAAAAATCATCTTTCATGTTGCAATTTGATTTAAATGTTATTTTGTAAATCAATGACCACTAGCCAATGTGCATGAAATTTGATTTAAATATGTTATTTTGTGTAAAACAATGACCACTAGTCAATGTGCATGAGATGAGCATGAGTTTACTTTGAAAAGTTGCAAATTTGAGGTCAAAGCAATAGTACAGAGTAGGGCATTTGCCTTGCATACGGCAGACCCAGGTCTGATCCTGGGCATTTTATATAAAGTCCTCTGAACACCGCCAAGAGTAACCCCTGAACATCACTGGGTGTGACTCAAAAAAGCCAAAAAATAAAGTTGCGTATTTTCTGCTGTCATATTCTAATAGTTATCTTTTTGTTAGGACTGGTCAAAACAGAAGAGCAGGGCTAATCTATTCTTGTGGGGCAGCATTTACTAAACTAACATGCCAGACATCACTAATTAACCATGGCAGTGTTCCCACATGACACAAACACAATGTCAAAACTGTTCACTCACTGCTCTAGGATACCACTTATAATCAAGCAAAGCAGGCATGCAGGATGAAATTTATGTGACACTTTAATGCTTGATATGAATATACTCAAAGCAGAGTAGAAGGCAAAAAGAGCATAACAAAAGTATATCCAATCGTGATCATGATAATCATATTCTAACATTAAAGAAATTAGCATCTATGTGAAATAATTCTGTGAATTTTCAATAAACACTTACCAAAAAAACAAGTATCTAAAAACTCACCTTGTTGACTAAGTGACTGCTCAAAAACTGATTTATAGAGGCTTCAAATGAGGCACTGAGATCGTCAAAATTATACTCTGAAAAAAAGAAGCTGCTTGTCTCGTTCTGGAAGGTTGTATTGTGGCTGTTGCTGAGAAGTTAAAGACTGAGAGACTGGCTCTGGATGGCTTGTCACCTAACATCAAAAGAAAATATTAATGATTTGATAACTTATCACAATTTGTTTGTTGTAGAAAATACATAACTGAAAATACCAGAAGGTTTTGACTCCAAAGAAAACAACCCCGCCTTTGGCTTTCCTACTATTCTCTTTAAGTGGGTACACAAAATAGACAGCAATGTTAACTCAAGTCTATAAGAGTCATGGAAATCTAATCTAACTTCTACATTTAATAAGAGAGGGGCCGGAGCGATAGCTCAGCGGGTAGGGCATTTGCCTTGCACGTGGGCCGCCTATGCCGCCCGGGTTCAATCCCCGGCATCCCATATGGTCCCCGAGCACCGCCAGGAGTGATTCCTGAGCACAGAGCCAGGAGTAACCCCTGAGCATCGCGGGTGTGACCCAAAAAGCAAAAAAAAAAAAAAAAAAATACATTTAATAAGAGAAAGGAAAAGTTAAAAGATGTTAAAGACTTGCTCAAAAATCAAACAAATAAAATGAGTCAGACCTAGCACCCCTTTCAGTTCCTGTCGAATCTTCCTCTTGATTAATACATGAACAATTTCATCTCAAATGACTATATTATGAAGCAACTAATACTTTTAATTTACTTGTTCAATTATTGTTTTGTTTTGGGGGTTACACGCAGCAGTGCTCATGGCTTAATACTGCCTGAGAACCCTACGCACTTCTGGGGACCAAACTGGTGCTGGCTGTGTGCAAAGTAAGAGGTTTAATCCCCGTACTATCTCTCTGGCCCCTCAATTACTCTATAGGTATCTAAATACTTGATCTTTGCTTTGTTTTTCTTTTGGGTCACACCCAAAGATGCTCAGGAGTCATTCCTAGCTCTGTACTCAAGGAATTCCTCCTGGCGGTGCTCAGAGGACCATATGGGATGCCGGGGATAGAAACAGGGTTGGCCACATGCAAGGCAAATGCCCTACCTGCTGAACTATATTGCCCTGGGGCTAAATACTTTTTGTCCCTGGCAGTGCTTGGGGTTTACTCCTAGCTCTGTGCTCAGGGATAATTTCTGACAGGGCTTGTGGGACCTTAGGGGATACCAGTACTAATCCCAGGGGCATGCAAGGGAAGTACCTACTGTACTATCATTCCTACACTTCTGAGACTGTATGGCACTGTCTAAAGCTACAGGAGCTTTAAAACAGTTTTTGTTTCTAATACATTCTAAAAATAAATAAAACCAAAGGGAAATAAAATGAGGGGTAAAAGATAAATGAGCTGAGAAAACCAATAGATCAGCCTTGAGGAATGCAGGATAAATATACAATAAACACCTAAGAACTGTCTGTGAAGGCAGCACAAGCAGAATAAAAAAAAATTTCAGCTTTTACTCAAGGACTCATATGCCACCATTCATTTCAGTGTTTTGAAAAATTAAGTCTCAAACACTAAATTTATGCAGCTGTTCAAAATTATGCTCACAAGCAGTGTACACTAATAAGGAAACAATTCTTGTGAAGGAGAACACCCTTCTGGTGCTCCGCATTCACTAACAGAACGACCGAAGTCTTGAGACACGGCGTGCAAGCTGGACTGATGAGGAGCACACCTGCGCCTGCCGTTTCTAATGCACATCCTACCTCACGGTAGGCGGCTCCCGGCAGGGTCTCGCCCTCTATCGCAACAGCTTCCTGTCCGACTCCCTGTTTACTCAGTGAAAGTGAAGCACGGCACTTCATACTTTGTGCCCTGAAGAAATGATGTCACCGAAAGTGTCTTAATTTATCTCAACTTTTTTCTCAGAGAAAGCACCTTTAAACAAGCACAGAATGCTTTCTAAGTTCTTTATTATTTCTCTTGATTTCACAGATGAATAAAAATTCACCTTAACATTGTATTTATAATCTTAAACCTATTTCCTCAAAACTATTCCTTTCAATATATCTTACTTTTTGTCATAGTATTTTTTTCTCTTTTTTGGGGTCACACCCCAAGCCAATGCTCAGGGGTTTCTCCTGGCTCTGTACTCAGGAATTACTCCTGGCGGTGCTCAGGGGACCATATGGGATGCCAGGGATCGAACCTGGTTTGGCCAAGGGCAAGGCAAACGCCCTATTCACTGTGTTGTCACTCTGGCCCCCATAAATTTATCATAAAACAGTAACTTTTTAGAACTCTACTTCATAAACATGCTTTGGTACTTACTATTCCAGTTCCTTAAAGGACAGAGAAAAAAAAAATTTTTTTTTTTTTTTTTTTTTTTGGGTCACACCCGGCGATGCTCAGGGGTTTCTCCTGGCTCTGCACTCAGGAATTGCTCGTGGCGGTGCTCGGGGGACCATATGAGAAGCCGGGATTGAACCCAGGTCGGCTGCATGCAACACAAATGCCCTACCCGCTGGACTATCGCTCCGACCCCGACAGAGAGAATTCTTAACTTCTCCATAAATACCGTCTTCTTTTACATGCATACAGATGCACATAAAGCTATAGATATTTCAAGTTTAGGTGTCAAATCTGGTGGTCCTGAGAATACTTAGTGCTTGTCTGGTCACCATGTAGTACTGAGGATCAAACTTGGGCCTCCTGAGTGCAAGGCATGTGCTCTGGCCTACTGAGTTATCTCTCTAACACAACATATTTTACTCTTTTTCCTCTACATTCTGGGATATTTTATTCCCTATCCCAGGCTCCAGAACATGATAATACTTCTGCAATTTTTTTCCCTACATTCAGCTGTTTTATTGCTATTCTGGGGCCCAAACACAGCAATGCTCAGGGGACCACACGGGGCTTGGAGTTCTACCCAAAGTAGAACCCAGGGGGCTGGAGCGATAGCACAGCGGGGTAAGGTGTTTGCCTTGCACTCGCCCAACCGGGTTCAATCCCCAGCATCCCATATGGTCCCCGAGCACCGCCCCAGGAGTGATTCCTGAGTGTAGAGCCAGGAGAAACCCCTGAGCATTGCCAGGTGTAGACCAAAAAAGCAAATAACATACAAAAAAAAAAAAAAAGTACTACCCAAAGCACAGCATACAAAGCCATACTCATACTCCATCCATAGATTTGTATCCATCAAAGCAAATGGCTCTCTATACACTTCAGCTTTACAGGGGTCCCCCTCAGTGCTCAGAGGTCAACAGGGTCATACCGAGGGGTAAGATGGGTGAAGAACTGCTAATGATCTAACTCATGCTAGGCGTGTGGCTCTTACCATGCAAGGCATTTCCCCAGTTCTCACTCTGATTTTAACTCTGCCCTAGAGTTTCCCTTGTTTTTTTTTTTTTTTTTTTTTTTCCTTTTTGGGTCACACCCAGTAATGCTCAGGAATTACTCCTGGTGGTGCTCGGGGACCATATGGGATGTGGGGGATCGAACTCAGGTCTGCCGCATGCAAGGCAAACGCCTTACCCATGGTACTACCACTCCAACCCCTTGCATTTTCTTCTCAGCCACCCGCACCATACTCTGTGTAATATTCCGGTTATTTGCCTGTGTAATATTCCAGTTATTTACTCATCCTAGAATTAAAAGTGATCCAGTAGATCAAATTTTTCTGATAAGATCAAATGTATCCCACTGAAAGGTTTGTATGTGACTCTTGGGCTCTTTTCTCTATTGAGGAGGATAAGTGACATTTGACTTGAAAACAATTCTCTGAGTATAATGTGTCCTGAAATACATTTGTTATATGCCTGCCAAGAGAACATGGGAGGGACCCTGGGTACAGTTGGTGGTGAGATTGGTGTTGCAAAATTGTATGCCTGAAACAATTCTATTATCAACAGTTTCGAGAAATTATAGTGGAGTAAGGGGAGAGGAGGGGAGAGTAGAGAAATGATTAGATAACTCAAGAATCATGTTCTTTTAACAGATACCAAGATCAGTATTGATTTATAGCATAACTTTGTTTTTCAAAATCAAAACTAAAAATGCAACACAGGTAAATAACTGAGAACTAGGTAAACTTGGAAGAATACCTTCCTCAGGGTCTACAGCTGAACAGTAAGTCAATACTCACATCTCCTAAATTCCTGCAAAGCCTATAAATATCCTCAAATACTGAGCTCTGCTGAAAGCATAATTCCCCTACTCTCTGTCTTTCATTTGGACACAGAACAGAGAGAATAGAGTAGAGGCACAAAGCATGAAACAATCACACGTTTCCACTCGACTTGGTAAAATATAAGCACCCAATTAAAACAACAGAAATGTGTTCTACTTATCTAAGTTAATAGGTAAAATAAATTTTCCACGTTTTATTTACATTTTAATTACATTTCATTTAGTCTTAAACACCATAGATAAACTCACATCATAAAACTTACCGTGTATAACTATGCACACTTCCAACACTGTTCAAATTAACAGATGCCAAACTCTGGTCTGAGAGACTGTTGTTAAGGCTACTCCGGGGGCTATCACTACCATCTTGATCCGTGTTGTACAATGTTACCTGGAATGGAAAGGAACATTTGACTAAGAAAGCTCCCACTCCCCTGGCCGTTTCCTGACAGCCCCTGGCCTGTTTCCAGAGAGCAAGCACTAGAGGTATGACAGTGAACATCACAAACCACCCTACAGTGAGGCCAGGGTTTTTTTTTTTTTTTGGGGGGTTGTTGCTTTTAAGCTACACCTTTATTTTTTAAAGCTCCTTTAAAAAAATAAAGGTGATAAATAGCATGTGACAAAAGACAAAATGCAAATGGTCTTTCCTACTGGTTCTTATCTACTCTAACCCCACACTATTAACCATTAATTCTTTGTTAACCATCACTTCACTTTCAAATTAAAAGATACACTTAAAGTAAGTATCTGTCCAGTGGTGGTTAAATTCAATTATCAAATTATAACTAACATTTAGTAAAAGGGGACTACAATAGATTTTTACCGTGAAATCTCTCTACACTGTGTTTTGTTAGTGAAGGATGATAGTTTTTAATGACTGAAAATTACTTAGAAAGGGGGGCTGGAGCAACAGCACAGTGGGTAGGGCATTTGCCTTGCACACGGTCAACTTGGAGTAGATCCCTGGCATCCCATATGGTCCCCAGAGCACCGCCAGAAGTAATTCCTGAGTGCAGAGCCAGGATAGAGCATTACCAGGTGTGACCCAAAAGCGGGAGGGAGGGAGGGAGGAAGGAAAGGAGGGGAGGGAGGGGGGGGAGGGAGGGGAGAGAGGGAGGGAGAGAAGGAGGGAAGGGAGGAAAAAAAGGAGGGAGGGAGGGAGGGAGGGAGGGAGGGAGGGAGGGAGGGAGGGGAGGGAGGGAGGGAGGAGAAGGAAGGAAGGAAGGAAGGAAGGAAGGAAGGAAGGAAGGAAGGAAGGAAGGAAGGAAGGAAGGAAGGAAGGAAGGAAGGAAGGAAGGAAGGAAGAAGGAAGGAAGGAAGGAAGGAAGGAAGGAAGGAAGGAAGGGGGGGGAAGAAAAATGTTCAGGAGAGAATATGAGCTTGAAAGAACAGGCAAAAAGAGACAAACAAGTGAGATACATGTTCAAGTGTGGACATGGGTTTGAAGAAGCAAGTCACAATGTGTATTTATTCCTAATCAAAATTTAAATAAGACTGTCATTCACGCCTATCAAAATCTTAAACACTAAAGAACACAAAGATCATAAACTTCAAAGTGTTATGTCTGAAACTAAAATTGCAACACATTTGCAAAATCACAGAAGTGGCACCTAAGTTTAAAATAACATTACTATGTACATTAGATATGAATTACTCGAATAACCAAAATATTAATAGGCAGGGGATTGGTCTTCATCCTCAATAGTACGTTATAATAATTGAGCTTATAGCCATTTTTAATTAGAAACAAAAAAGGCTTTCTTAGAGAATAAAAACTAGGGCCCAGGGAGATGACTCAAATGGTCAGAGAGCACAATTTGCATGCAGAGCCCTGAGGTTTCATCTCCAGAAAGACAGTCCCCTGAATACAACAAAACAAATAAATAAATAAATGGATGAACAGATAGATGAACGAATAAATAAATAAACAAATAGATAGACGCAAATAAACAAACAAACAAACAGCAAGCAAGCGATGGCAGGAGAGATAGTAAAACGTTAAGATGCCTTTCGTCCATGTAGTCATTCCAGTACAATTCCTGGCACCCCATGGTTCCCCAAGCAGAAGGCTTGGAAAAGCCTTAAGCACAGACCTGGGAAGAGGCCTTGAGCTTCACTGGGTATGGTGCACAAAAAAAAGGGGGTGGAAGTTGGGCACAAGAGAGCAAGAAAAAAGAAGGCAGAAGAGAAAGAGAACTAGTCTAATTTTTCTTCAAGGTTCCATTTAAATGCTATCACCGACTTGCCCGGGTGCTCCCACTTCCAGGTATATTTACTTGGCCATATGGTGCTGGGACAGCCGAATACGGCCACTCCCAGGGATGCTCAACCCTGCACTTCATATCTGACAGTGCAGTGTTCAGAACATGAAGTTCACCTCAGAAATGCTCAAGAGACACCAGAGCCAGATCAGTAGTACTCAACCATATGGTGCTGGGGATTCAATCCAGGGCTGCAACATGCTAGGTACGTGCTCTACCATTTTATTTATATCGCTGGCCCCTAAATAAAAAAATTAAGGGTGGGGTGGGAACACCTGGCTGTGCTCAGGGCTTACTCCTGGCTCTCCTGAGACACTTGGGGACTCATATGGGTGCCATGGATCGAATACGGGTCAGCCGAGAGCAAGACAAGCACATTACTCACTGTACTGTCTGGCTCCTACAATTAATTTCTATCAGAACTTTTACTAATTATAAACTAAAAGCTTCTTGAGTTCCAAATAAGTAATCATAAGCAACTGTGTTTTCTACTTACTATACCATGTTTGCTGAATTAATCAAATGAGGTATCACCATCGTCTGTGCATAAAACAGGTTATACAGTAAAGCCACTGGCCCAGAGATGGCAAATATGCAGAAAACTAAGCATAGGCCTCTATGCATACATAAGGCAAAAACTAAACCACCATACATCCACATCAGCTAAGAACAATTATGAGTCTAGGGGAAAAAATGAGGGAAAATCATACAGAAAAATGTGGGGAGAAATAACCCTGTGGGGGAAGAATGTTCTGATAAACGTTTTCTCTCCCCCACACCTTTTTGGGTCATACCTGGCGAAGCTCAGGGGTTACTCCTGACTCTTCGCTCAGGAATTACTCCTGCCTATGCTTGGTGGACCATATGGGATGCCAGGGATCAAAACCGGTTCAGCCACATGAAAGGCAAACGCCCTACCCGCTGTGCTGATAAACATTTTCAATGTCTACTTCCATTAAATGCATCCATAGACACGAAAGCAGAACCAGGAGTGCAGCTTAGCAGGAGAGCACCTGCCTGCTGCTAGAGGCCCTGGTTCCATTCTGTGTTGCCCACACCATCACCACCAGCACCACAGAAACACAAAGCAAAACAAACAAACCAAAAAAACCTATAGGATCCTAGAAATAAGAGCTATAAATTAATACTTCACTTGATCACTTGAATCCCGTTATTCATTGATTTGCTCGAGCGGGCGAAAGTAACATTTCCATTGGACCCTATCACGTGTCAATGTAGCCCAATGGCATCTGGTTGATTCAGGAATATGAAGAGCCTCAAACCGTTCCTTCAGGGTCTTTACAAGGAAGTCTGACCATCTTGTAGGTGGGCAGCCACGTGATCTTTTGACATCCCGTAGGATCCAGACGGTAACGGCTCTAGTCCAGCGGTCGTCTCCAAATCGCATTACATGTCCAGCCCATCTGATTTTCGATGCCTTGGCAAACGAGACAGCATCCCTGATTCTGGAATAGCGACGGAGGTCAGAGCTCCGATTCCTTCTCTCACTTGAGTGAGGCGTGATATTCCAAGCATAGCGCTTTCAATTCCTCTCTGGGAGACCCGAATAGTATTATCATCCTGCTTTCATAGGGCCCAGGTCTCTGAGGCATATGTTAATGCAGGAAGAATGGTGGAGTCAAAGAGATGTGCCCGGAGCCGGAGGTTCTTTTGTCCTTTTAGCTATTTCTTCGATGCCTTTGAAGGCATTCCATGCCACTCTCTTCCGCCTGCGCAGCTCAGGTTTTAGGTCGTTCATCATGTTGACTTCTCGATCTAGGTACACATAACTGCTGCATTCAGAGATGTTTCTTCCATTGAGAGTGAATGGGGGCCTCAGGAACTAGTTCATTTTTCATGAACATAGTTTTCTTTAGATTCAACTGTAGACCTATCTTTCCACATTCTCAGTCAAAGTCAGCCAGCATTTGTGCCGCTTGGCTAATGTTTGGTGTTATTAAGACGATGTCATCAGCGAAGCGGAGGTGGTGTAGTTGCCGACCATCTATCTTCACTCCCATTCCTTCCCATTCTAATTGTTGCATGATGTTCTCGAGGGTGGCGCTGAAGAGTTTTGGTGAAATGGTATCACCCTGCCGAACCCCTCTTTTAACATCAATGATCACTTCCTTATAGAATGGTGAGATCCTGGTGATGAATCCGTAATACAGCTCGCGAAGGATCTTGATGAATTGGGTTTGAACACCCTGTTTGGCTAGGGCTTCGATGACTGCTTCAGTCTCCACAGAATCAAAGGCTTTCTGTAAATCAATGAACGTGAGACAGAGCGGCATCTTGTACTCCCTACAAACTTCAATGAGCTTGGTTACCATGCGAATATGGTTGATTGTGCTGAATCCTTTCTGGAAGCCAGCTTGCTCGCATGGTTGCCTTCATCTAGTGTTCTGCTAATCCTGTTCAGGATGACTCGAGTGAACAGCTTGTAGATGACGGACAACAGGCAGGTGGGGCGATAGTTGCCAATGTCGTGAATGTCTCCCTTCTTGAACAGTAGAACTGTCCTGCTGGTTTTCCATTGGGAGGGCACCTTGCATTCTGACAGGTAGTGTGTGAAGAGCCAAGCTAGTGTATTGATGAATACCGATGGCAGATTCTTCAGGTGTTCCGGTCTGACTTTGTCTGGGCCTGGTGCTGTTCCCTTCTTTACTGACCGAAATGGCATGTCGGATTTCAAAAAGGGAGAACGTTGGGAATGACATATCAATCCTGTGGAATTTGGTATGTGGGCAGGTGCACGTGGCTATCAAAGAGATCTGAGTAGAAGTCATGGATAATCTTCTCCACTGCCTTTCTGGAAGATGTGATAGATCCATCAGGGCATCGGAGGGCAGTCATCTTGGTCTTATAGTTGGCGAAGGACAGGCAGGCGGTGCAAATGTTTTTCCTGGCTTCTGCTGCATCTTCCAGTATTTCTGCTCTTCTGTCTTTGAGGTCTTCTTTTATCACTTCTCTGCACCGCTTAGAAAGGTTGGACGTTAGCATTTGGTCACCTGAGGCTCGCCGCTTGCCACGTTGGCGAATGAGCTCCAGAGTTTCTGAAGACAGGCGTCCTTTGTGTCTTTCTCTCTCTCGGCATTCTTCGCACAATCATGGAGGTGCTGAACCAGTCGGTTGTATTCTTCATCGATGTCGCCAATGATGGTATCTTCCCATGTTACTGCAATGGTGCCAAAGAGTTCCCAGTTGGTGGTCGTTCTGGGAGTTCTCTTCTTAAACTTTGCAGTTTTTTCTCCCCATTGCGTGAAGTAGAATTTTGCACGAAGGAGATGGTGGTCCGATCCTGTTTGGAATTTGGGGACGACAGCAACATCGGTCAGACAAAACCGTCGATTGAAGATGATGTGGTCAATTTCATTGTGGAACTGTCCACCAGGAGATTCCCATGTCCAAAGTTTCGCTTCAGCCTTTTGGAACTGTGAGTTCCCATGAATGGTCTTGGTGGACATGATGAACTCAGAGAGTCTCTCACCCTGTTCGTTCCATTCTAGGCCATGGGTCCCGATGTGGAGTTCTTCAGCCGATCTTCTCGGTCCTATCTTGGCATTAACATCACTGATTTTAAAATCACCGATCGGTGATTTTAATGCCTTAATCTGTGCTAATGTTTATACACTATTTTTGCCAGAGAAGTAAACAAACAGTAGTAATCAAGTTTCACTCTCACTGACCCACAAAGGATCTTGACAAGCCAGGAGTCTAGAGACCATGAATCACTGATACACAATGCAGCATCCAAAAAGCCCACTTGCAACTATCACTTGCTAGCCAGTCATTAGTCAGTCCCATCCCCTGTACCAAAGAGCCACCATGCAAACTTTGGACCCATTTTCTATTTTTGTTATTAAGTGTGAATGAGATAACACAACATGTTATCTTTTTGTTTTTCTACAGGAAATTTGCTAATAAAGCTTTTCTTTTCTATTGCATTAATATCTATTCCTATTTGTTACTTTGTTCCTTTTTTAAAAAATTCACTTTATTCTTTCTATTCAATTAAATATTTTGCTTTAGAGGTGGGGGAATAGCTCAAATAACTTTATTGATATAAAGGTATTTGATATCAATAGTTATATTGATAGCTTTATCAATACATATATATGCATATATGATACATATGCATTTATCAATATAGCTACTGATCTACCTATCAATAGCTATTTGATAGCTTTATCAACACATCAGAAAGTCGGTGAGCTCACTTCCAGGTACCATACCACCATGTCAAAGCAAAAAACCATCAAGCCCATCAGGCTGAGTATGGTCAAGAGTGGACAACCCTCAGATTCCTTGGGAGGCCCCATCCTTTCTAAAATGAAGTTTGATTTATCATTTATATTTATGTTTAAGGTTTGTCTGGAATTGTTTTTCTGCTTCCAGGGACATCCAGTAGTGCTTGATGGATGGTCTTGACGAAGTGCCTCAGGGATCATGCAGTTCCAGGATGGAGCCCGGCATGGAAAGTGAAGCATGAGCCTTAGTCCTCTGGGCTGTTTCCCAACCTGGAATAACATCTATGGAAGACAACTCTAATCTTTCCTATTTATTAAGCACAATTTAAATAGCACTAAATTCCATTTTATAAGGCAATTCTTATGCCAACAGCATCGCACTTTCAATTATCAGAAGTTTAATAGGTGTTGGGCACGTGCCCTACTAAGCTGTAGGCTCCTGCTACATTTAGCTTATGCTAAGAGCTGCTCCCTGCCTTTAGGCAATCTCCAGAGCAGGCACAATGGGAGCTAGGCAGAGCTGGATGCATTTCATAATCTTATACAGCATAAATATTCTTATTATGAATCTTGCTTGCCCCAGTTCTATACTCTTCCTACTCCCAAGGGTCCCCACACAAGGGACAAACATGTAGATGTTCCAAGAACACTTGGCCACGTTGGATCAACCATAATGTAATGACTTCTCCTAGTTGAAAGAGACATGCCAGTGTGCCTCTGGGCAAAGAGACATGTCTCTGATTATAAAGGTAATGCCAAAATTAATTATTCTGACAGATTTTGAACTGTACTGGGATCTAGAGTCTGGAATCAGCTGGCTATATAGTCATGGTAAGACGCATTAATGCCATTCTCTACAAATTACATACTGACTGGACTGCTTTCTGGTTCAGAGATACAGCCCCTCCCCACTCTGCTACAGAGATCTCAGGGAGTCAGTTCTGGCATTGTGAAGCTTGAGCCAAAGGGGCCCACCTGAAGATCTGCATTTCAATACGGTCATTTACCTGGCTTCCTCTCTAGATAGCCCAGCCCATCATGGGCTGGGCTGGAAGTTTTTGGCAGGCTTCACTCTATAAATTAAACTAGGAGAAAGAAAAAAGGGCTTTTGGCCATTTTGGCTCTTTGCCTGGGCCCCTGCGAGCATGTGGCAGCAGCCATCTTGGCCTAGGATTCTAAACCTACATATGGCTGGGGCCCCAGCTAGGAACCTAAAGTCTTGGGTTTCCCTATTATTGGATTGTATACTGGAACAAGTGAGTCAAGTCTTTTGAAACTTTGCTGGATTCTCGTATCTTTCTCTCCAACAGGCGCGCGGCGCCAATCCCCCAGGGCAGAAAGGGATCCCCAGTACCTGCTCCAGGATTTTGTCAGGGCAACCAGCACTCTCTGACAGATAGTTAAAGGTATACTGTTTTCTTTTTCATTAACATTTTCCCTAGGTACTATGTGACATTAAGTATCAAGTTAGGTAAAAACTAACTTGCAATTATCTTATTGAGATTAAATATTCATTTATTTACATTTTTATTTTTCTCTCAAAACATGGTTTACTATCATGTTTATCTTTTATTTAATCCTAGGGGTTTTATGCTTTAAATGCTGACATAGGTGGTATGTTGCTTTTTGAGACGGTAGGGGAGGAGGGCTGCAATTCCTTCCAGCTCTGTGTCCAGGGAAACCATGCCCAGGCTCGGCCTAGGAGAAATACCTTGCATATGACTGGCTCAGGTTTAATCACCAGCACCCCAGATGGCCTCCCATGCCCTGCCAGGAGTGATCCCTGAACTCAGGAAAAAAACCCTGAGCACCTCAAATGTGGCTCCCCCACACCAAAAGGCATTTTCCTCAGTCTACTGCTATTTTTTAAATTTTATTTCAATATAGTATGTGGCACGTATATAGAAATGTAGTTCATCTCTAGAAATCAAACACTGATCTATATCCGTTTGATAAATCTGCTAATTCTCATTGCTGTTATGTTTGGAGGGTCATACCCAGTGGTACTCGAGCTAACTTCCAGTTCAGTGCTGGGGAAGGGGTGGGGTGGGAGGTGTTTAGGGAACCATGAGGTGCAGGATCAACCCGGCCCTCCTCTTGCATGCATGCACAACAGCACTGTGGATGTTACATGTTAATTGTTGAGTATTTTTGTATTCCTTCAAATGGTGAGATTTATTCTGAAATATAGTCACCTGAAAACTGGAATTAAGTACTGACACACTAACATAAAGGCCACTTATGGGCTCATGGAGATAGGTTAAGGCTCATACCCTGCATTTGACTAACCCAAGCTTAGCCGTCAGCACCATATAGTTCCCCCAAGGATCACAGGTATAGCCCTGGAGACCACAAAGCACCACTGGTATGGCTTGGGAAATCACCAGCACTGCAGGGCCCAGCAGCACCTGATCTTACGGCCCTTGTACTGAACTGGGTCCCAATTGGCTAAGAATCACAGAAATGAACCAAGGGTTCCCTAAGCACTGCTTGGGAGGTAATGCCACCCCCAAAATAAAACATTATATATGATTTCATTTCTATGAAATGTCCAGAATAGGCAAATCCACAGTTAGCCAGTGAGAAAATAGATTAATAATTACGAGGGTGGGGCGAATGCCAATAAGCAGTATTTTCCTTTAGAAAACATGAAAATACCCAATTATGAACATCTTTGTAATTGTATATCTCAGGGAGGTATGATTCAAATAATAAATTTAAATAAAAAGAAAACTGTGAGGGGCCAGAGTGATAGCCCAGCAGGTAGGTTGTTTGCCTTGCATGCGGCCGGCCCATGCCAGCCCGGGTTTGATCCCTGGCATCATATGGTCCCCCCGAGCACCATCAGGAGTGATTCCAGAGTGCAGAGCCAGGAGAAACCCCTGAGCATTGCCGGGTGTGACCCAAAAAAAAAAAGAGGAGAGAGAGAGAGAGAGAGAGAGAGAGAGAGAGAGAGAGAGAGAGAGAGAGAGAGAGAGAGAGAGAGAGAGAGAGAGAGAGAGAGAGAACCGTGAAAATGCCATGAAACTGTATTGACAGTAATGACAGCACAACCTTGAGATTATTGTTCTTCCTTGATGGACGATAAAGTTATGCCCCAATAACCCATCATAAACTAAAACAGTAGTAAGTGGGAAAGAAATGCATTTAAGTTACCTAACCTATCCATCTACCTTAATTGTGCTCAGAATACTTACGTTAGAGTTGGGTAATTCTGAATTCTGATTCATCCCTGGCTGGCAATATATAAGACAAACTCTTGGTGCTAAGTAGTGGCAGTAAACCGAAGTTCCCAGTTATACAACCATGAGGGGCAAACTATCAACACTATTCAGCAAGTGTTTCCCCAAAGTAGATGGCACCACCTCCAAGCAGGGGGACACTGGAAGGAGTCAGCAGGGAGAGGGAAGAGCTAGTAGTAGCAGCCTCAGGTACAATTCCAGGGTGCTTTCTGTTTGTTTACTTAGAGAAGGTTCATTTCCAAGGAGGCACTGAGTATTTTTTTTTCCTGGAAAAGGGATGGTTGGCCAAATAAGTTTGGGAACCTCCACAGTATATTATGTTGCGACTATGATTTAGATCATGTATTTTTGTGTTTGCACATCCTATCAAAAAGTCCACTGAATTCCTATCACTTTAATGTCATCAAAATTTTTTTATCACTTTAAGCCATCATAAACTAGAATGATTATATACTAAAATAAAACTCTGGTAATTAAAAGAGGGTAATGTGATCACTGAATTACACAAAGTCTTCATTAAACAAAGTACACAGGTTCTTAGACCTGCAACTTTGAGCCAAGAAACGTAACAAAAGTAGATTTTTAATATCATGCTTTTATTTAATACTGACCATGATTATTTTTCTCCCTTCATCAATGTTAAAACAAAACAACACAGAATGAAATATTAATCAAGGACATGCAGGCCAGAGAGATACAGAGGTTAATCTTGGGTGCCCAAATCAATATCCAGTACTACATACGGTCTTACGCCCTCCAGGAGTAAACCCTGAGCAATGCCAGGTCTGGCCCATCCTCTCCCTCCTTCGAAAGACCTGCTATGTATCTAAATTTAAACCTTTTTTTTTTTTAAATGAGGCCACATCTGGCTGTGCTCAAGGGTTCTTTCCTGGCTCTGTGTTCAGGGATCACTTCTGAGTGGGGAGACCATATAGGATGCAAGGATTGAACCAGTGTCAGCCATGTGCAAGGCAAGTGCCCTAACGGCTGTACTATCTTTCTGGGTCCTAAATTTCAACGTCTGTTTTTTTAGAAATAGTTTGATCCTACTGGGTTATGCACTTAAGATATATAAAACTGAACAAATATTCTAAGAATTCTAATTTTATCCTACCACTGAGTATCAACTAGCCTATGAATTATAAAGCATTTTGTTCTGGTGGTAGCAATACCTATGCTTAGGTCCTAAAAAGAGTCTTAACTGATTATTCAAGTAGATTCAAGTGGTTCTTCTGTCTTCAACTAGCTTCAGACAATGACAGCACTAGTTTAAAAACCAACAGGTATCTGCCTTCCTCTGGAATTCTCTCTCCACTTCGTGTGCTGCTCTGTAAGTTCGAGCCACCCTGATGCCATCACATCCCAGCTCTACCACATCAACTCAGGAAAATCTCTATCTGCTAAAAATCTCGAGGCACTAGACTACAAGGGAAGAACTTGTCTGGTTTTAAAAGACAACTTTTCAAGGATCACCGAGGAGTCTTAAAAGCCCAGACCCTCTTGAAAAATCAATGTTTCATATATTTTTGAATATTTATTCAACTATCCAAGAATAACTACCAAAGTTATTCCATCTTGGCTGAAATAAAGTCCCTTTTCAAACCTATCAATAATCTTTAAAAAGAACAGTATTTTCTTTGTGGACTTATGCTTTCTATTTTGTAACCTCTGATTTTTATTTCCTCATCAGATTTTTCTTCTTTTTCTACATACTTAAATCATTATATTCATCAATGCTCTACCCCGATAATGCAAATTTTAAGGCTAATACTTTTCCACACCACGCACTAAGAATTGGAAATACTCTCCCCCAACCCCAAAATGTGCAGGCCTTAACTCACTGCTTCCAGTTGTACTGGATTTTACTTTTGGCAACTGGCTTTCTAATTCTCCAATTTATTCCCTATTTTTCTTTTCTGCTTTTGATGGGAGAGAGGTTATATAGACAGGGAGATGAGTTAATGTGATACTATTGCACTGTACTTGGAAGCAAATATCCAAAAACTTCAGGTTCTTTGATTCCTCATAAGAATTAGCCATAAAGTACCAGAATAATTATTTCCTATCTGTCACAATTACTTGTTTAGGTCTGTTATCTCTTTTAACTACCACAAAGAAAAGTATCAGATATTCCTGAGTGGAAATCACCCACTGGGTACCACTAGGGATGGTTTTTGAAGAATTTGTTTCTGGAGGGTTTTTCATTTTGGTTTTAAGGCCACACCTGGTGATGCCTGAGGAACTGTATGGGATGCTTAGAATCGAACTCAGTCTCATGCAAGGAAGAGCCTCACCCACTGTACCATCTCTCCTGCCCCAAAAGTACCTATTTCCTGTCAATATTCATAAGGATAAAGAAAAGTGAAATCAGGGTGGGCAGGAGGGGGTGGGGTACATTGGTGGTGGAAATGGGGCACTGGTGGAGGGATGGGTGCTGGAATACTGTATTACCAAGAACCAATTATGAACACCTTTGTAATTGTATGTTTCACGGTGGTATAATAAAAAAAACTAAAGAAAAAGTGAAATCATTCTCTCTCTCCCCCTTGGATTAGCACTTGACTAGTTAATATCCTGAAATAGGTGGATCCCCATTTCAATGACGATTGAGTTTATTCAAATGGAATTTGATACTTTTCTGGGAATGGGGTAGCAAGAATTACTATCTAACTCCACCAACTGTACCACAGATGCCTGTGATGTAAGCAAAGTCCTTACATAGCACAATACCTACGCTGGAGAGTTCACTGACCAGCCAGTGGCCTCAACTCCAAGCTCTAACAATGTGCAGGAAAATTGTTATTTTTAAAATTTTCTTAGATGGGTGATCAATACTTCTGAAACAAATTCAAGAAAATTTTTACTCAGAAATTCTATCAATAGAAACTGATGAGTGGTGAGGATTTAGATTAGGGGCTGGAGTGATAGTACACTGGGTAGGCACTTGCCTTGCACACAGCTTACCTGGGTTTGACACCCGGCATCCCATATACCCTGGTCTCCACCAGGAGTGATCCCTGAGCATAGAGCCAAGAGTAAGCCCTGAGCACAGCTGAGGTGCCAAAAAAATTTTAAATAAAAATAAAAAATTAACACGGAGCGTCTCAATAAGCATCTTCAGATTTCGGCAGAATATTGTTTTTCCCCCAATTTGGGCAAAGCTGAAAACATGGAGGCAGCTTTCATGCTGTAGAGTGAGAGGTTAACTAAATTTCTGTGATCTTAGACTCACCTATATTGAATTCTACAGCTATTTAAAAAGTCAATAAATGTTTTACTCAATGACATTTCGAAACGGTTAAAAAGATGAAATTACTTTGTTAGTCACAGTGTTGATTGCCAGAGTTGGAGAGGCACTTCCCGAAATAATACACTCCATTCCCAAAGAATCTGAATCTATGCTATATGGAGTTGAGGCCTAAAATACAAGAACAAAATAATTATTAGCTTATATATCCAACAACTTTAACATATATGAAGATATATGTTTAACATATATGAAGATATTTCGTCAATTCACAAATATATGGCTTAAAACTGTGTTTCTAAAAATGATCTACCATTGAAATTCCTCTGCTCTATACTATTTTTTTTGGGGGTCACAGCTGGTGGTACTCAGAGAACCATACAGAGTGCTGAGGGACTGAAACCAGTCCTCTTACATGTAAAGCATGTGCTATCTATTGAACTATCTGTACTATATTTTATTTATTTAGGGGACCACAAAACTAGTAGTGCTTACGAACTACTCCAGGCTCTATACTTAGCACTCATTCTTGGTGGCACTTGTAGTGCCAGGGACGACCTGGGATTGGTCGCATGTGAGGTTAGAGCCTAAATCCCTGTACTATCCCTGTCTCCGGCCCTATATACTACATTTCAATATATTAATCTCATATCACTAAGACCACTGGTATGGCTACTTCTTACCAACTTGTGATTAATGGTTGAATAGGTTAGTAAAAATGTACTTATATTTGTTTACTTTCTAGGCAACATCCAGTTAAGGGACTACTCCCAGGCAATGTTTGGGGGATCCCTTCACAGCAGTGCTAGGGAAGGAACCAAATTTCCCACATGCAAAACATGCACTACAATCCTTGGAGCTACCTCCCAAATCCCACTCATCCCTTTCAATAACAGAACTCTATACTTATCAGTTCATAGCTCGCCAGTTAAAGACTACCTTTTCTAAGCTGTATGAACAACTAGCTGGGACCATATCATTAAGGTACAGCCAATAGGATGAATGGAAGCAAAAAGCAATATACATCATTTTGGATTGTTGACAGAAACTATTTTGTCCTCCACACATTTTCCCCCTTTATATTGCAGGTAAGGACACATTTAGTTATGGTGATTTATTCACAAAACTGAGGGTTAACACCTAGGAGGAAAACTGAAAGACAAAAAATAGAAGAATGTTATCTCTAACATGTAGTTTTAAGAAGTGTGAAACTATACTCCAAAATATATATAGGCATGTAAACTGTTACCTCAATTAAAAACAAGAACACTTTTCCTTTTTTTTTTTTTTTTTTAGGGGGCCTTTTTGGGCCACACCCGGCGATGCTCAGGAATTACTCCTGGCGGTGCTTGGGGGACCATATGGGATGCCGGGGATCGAACCCAGGTCAGTCGCGTGCAAGGCAAACACCCTACCCACTGTGCTATCACTTGGTTCCCACTTTTCCTCTTTTTTTTTAAAGCACAAGAAACAGAAGATCACTGAAGCTGCTAATACACTGGGAAGCAGAAATACACTAATTAGGTAAAAATAATGTACTCGTTCCCCCACATTTTTAAAAAAGGAACTGGAGTTAGAGAGATAATATAGTGACTAAGGAGCATGCATCGCACATAGCTGACGTGGGTTCAATCCCCCAGGCACCACATTTTGTTGCCTAAGCCCAACAAGGAGTGATTACCGAACACGGACCAAGGAGTAAGCCCTGAATACCACCAGGTATGGACCAAATGATGGGGAGGGTGGGGAATAGAAAAGGACACAGAAAATCTGAATAACCTTGGGACTCAAGGTGATTCCTTTGCTCTACCTTAGTGGTGCTCTGAGTGTAAGTTCATACACACTTTTCAGAGCTAACATGGATACCCAGAACTTGAGTTTTGACTGTAATAGTTATCTGAGTAAGTTTTGGGATGTCTAGACCCACAGGTTATACTAATCACATTACCTTGTTGTCTGATAACAGAATCAATTTACCTACAAATAGGTAGGTATTTAAATATACCCAAGCATGTTAAAGACTTTCTTTATTCTCGTACTGAACCCATAAAAACTAGTGGTAACAATTAGGTTATGAAAGACCCTTTCTGGGTACCACATCAAAACCCTACCCATTCTAGATCCATTTCCACTATCAGTATGGCAGTGTGATATCCCTACAGATCAATCTTCTGCTGACTGCAAATAAAAATGTGGAAGGGAGAACGAGGGGTTAAAGAAAACAACTAGCTGCAAATTCTGCATAAGTGAAAATATGGTGAGACCAACATATCAACAGACTCTCTGTTCTATTATAGCAAAAGCAAGAATTTCCAAAATGTGGGGCCGGAGCGACAGCCCAGGGGGTAGGGTGTTTGCCTTGCATGCGGCCGGCCCATGCCAACCTGGGTTCGATCCCTGGCATCCCATATGGTCCCCCGAGCACCACCAGGAGTGATCCTGAGTGCAGAGCCAGGAGAAACCCCTGAGCATTGCCGGTGTGAACTGATAATAATAATAATAATAATAATAATAATAATAACAACAACAACAATAACAATAATAATAATAACAATAATAATAATAATAATAATAATAATAATAATAATAATAATGATCTGAGGGGGCCGGAGCTACAGCACAGCGGGTAGGGCGTTAGCCTTGCACATGCCCAACCCGGATTCGATCCCCAGCATCCCATATGGTCCCCTGAGCACCACCAGGAGTGATTCCTGAGTGCAGAGCCAGGGAGTGACCCCTGAGGGTCACCGGGTGTGACCCCCAAAAAAAAGCAAAAAAAAAAAATAAATTTCCAAAATTTGATGGGAAATGCAGACTGGTGGAGGGATGTGTGTTGGAACAGTGTATGCCTGAAACTTGTCATGAACAGCTCTGAAACTGTCTCTCATGGTGATTCAATAACTAAAAAAAGAAACAAACAAAAAATCAAAGGTAAGATAGTAGATGTAAAGCATGAACAGCTTAATTTGTTAGGGGAACCAAGAAAAGAGATGAGAGTAAACAGCTAGTAACTAGAGAGAGAAGGTAATTTCACAACGGAAATAAAATAACTCCTAATTTTGTATATGAAACATCATTAATGGGTCAGGCTAACGCCACTAGCCATGTACATCCATATTAGAATAAAGCACAGGCTTAAGGAATCTGAGGGGCAGGAGCAAGAGTACAGAGGGTAGGCACTTGCCTTGTACATGGCTGATCTAGGTTGTGGGGCCCCCAACACCCCACATGATTACCCAAATCCCACCAGGAGTGATCCCAGAGCTCAGAGTCAAACTCAGGTGACTTGAGCACCAGGTGACTCAGGTGCTCAAATCTGAGCACCACTGGGCAAGGCCCAAAAACAAAAACAATAACCTAGTGAAATTGGAACTACTCACTGTCCACAAAGTAGTGAAAGAACGTACATAAATTGAGTTTTAACATGCTCATCTATCATCCATACTAGAAATATCAGTATTTCAGGCTGGAGTAATAGCACAGCAGGTAAGGCGTTTGCCTTGCACACGGCCGACCTGGGTTCAATCCTCAGCATCCCATATGGTCCCCTGAGCACTGTCAGGAGTAATTACTGAACAAAGAGCCAGGAGTAACCCCTGATCACTGCCGGGTATAACCCAAAAAAGCCAAAAAAATCAATATTTCACAGAGGTTTTTAACAGAATCCAGAGTCTATAAAGCATTCACAATGTTCTGACACAAAAATAAGAGAAAGATGTACACTATTCCCAAGAGAAGAGCCTTTCTGTATATATCTACCTCAAGAAGACTGAAACAATGGAGCCGAGACAAGGATTTTTAAATTATCTATTAAAATTATTCTCAATGATACAAGAACAAAAAAAATCACTGGAATGAAAACATAATTTTAAAAATTCATAATAAAAGAAATGCCAGTGAAGATATAAAAAAATAAAAATCAATCAAATTTTAAAACTTGAAACTGGGGCCAGACAAATAGCAACATATGGTACTTGCCTTGAACACAGTCAATCAGGATTCAATCCCTAGCATCTCATATAGTTCCCTGAGCACTACTAAGAGTGACACCAGGGTGCAGAGCCAAAAGTAACCCCTGAGCACTGTCTTGTATGACCTCAAAATAACAAAAAAAAGAAACCATAGAATAACATTCTTTTGCCTGAGTGCACAGTTCTTCACTAAGACACACACACACACACACACACGCACACACACGCACACACACAAAGTCACAATCACAGAATAAGTCTCAAATATGTAAAGATCAAAATGGTTTTAAAACAAAAAGTTGTAATAAGGACGTGATGGCCCAGTAGCAAAGCATCTGCATTACAAGAGGCTGTGCATTGGGACCCCTACTGCCAGAACTATGTATCAAGCAATACTGGAAAACAACTGGAGCACGGTCAGGTGTATGCAAGCATCATAACTTAAAAGTATACATTCACTATTGGGCACAATTAAAGATTTGTGAGTGCTTTTAATAGTAGTGCAAACCCTGGCAAGCATGTGAGAACTACATTAAGCCTTTGAAAGCATTACAATCAAACTAGTGTAAGCACACAAAAGCAGTGGGACTGCCAGTGAACATCACAGTCACAGATGTGAGCAACACAACTATATGCATAAACAACACAAGAAAGCATGTGTGTGACCCCTGGTCACTGAAACAACAAGAGCAGAAACAAAGGGAAGGGAATTGAATGGGGAGTTTTATACACATATATTTAGAAGTTATCACATACATTTAGAAGGTTATCTAGGAAAACAGAATAACTAACACATTGTAAGACTTCAAAGATCAGAAAAGATAAGGAAAATTAAGAAAAACCTAGTTCTTTGAAAAAGGCCAACAAAATTGACAACCACTTATAATGACAGAAAAGAATACACATCACTAATATCATGAATGAAAGGACTAACTAATTAGTACATAAAAGCCCAAACATAGAGGCCGGGGCGATAGCCCAGCGGGAGGGCATTTGCCTTGCACCGCGGCCAGCCTGTGCCGGCCCGGGTTCGATCCCCGGCATCCCATATGGTCCCCTGAGCACTGCCAGGAGTAATTCCTGAGTGCAGAGCCAGGAGTAACCCCCTGAGCATTTCGGGTGTAACCCAAAAAGCAAAAAAAAAAAAAAAAAAGTCCAAACATAAAGTCCATAAGTCCATACGTAAAGTATTAAAATGAGATTACAAATCACTTTTTTAGCAACAAATTTAACCACTTAGATGAAAGATAAAATTCCTTAAGGGATATAATTTACAAAAACTGGTATAAACGGAGAAAAAGAAAATATATATAAGTTCCAATGATTTCATTACAAAATTTTTTTCAGGGAAGATATATTAACTCTACAGAAACTTTTCAGGAAAGAGGAACAAATTATAAACTGGTTTATAAAGTAGAAGTAGCCCTAATAGTCTCAACAAATAGCAAAAATAAAAATTAGGAATCCATATCCTTATAAACGGATAAAGCTCCTAAACAAAATATTTGCTAAGATGAAATCTAATAACACACGTTTAGTTCAAGGGTTAAGATACTTGCTGCACAGGCCACTGACCCCAGGCCGGTCTCCAGCATCACTTATGGTCCCTGAGTCCTGCCAGCAGTGACTCCTAAGTACAGAGCCAGAAGCAGGCTCTAAGCACTGCCAGATTTGGCCCCAAATCCATGTATTTTATAGTGACTTACAAATTCTATTTAATGAACAAAAGATTTAGCAATCAAAAGTCATTCAATGTTCATGGCCGAGCAACAGTACAGTGGGTAAGGCACTTGACCTGGACTCAATACTACATCCTATTTGTTCCCCTGAACACCACCAGGAGTGATCCCTGAGTGCAGTGCCAGGAGTAAGCCCTAAGTATTGCAGGTGTAGCCCAAAACCCAGAAAACAAAAACAATGCAATCAATGCAAATCAGCACACAGATGTTAACAGAATAAAGTCATGTGATCACTTTAATAGATGCAAGAAAAGATTTTAATGAAATTATACACCTAGAAGCAAAGTAGACTACTAGAGAAATTTCTCAATCTGAGAAGCACCTACAAAACCCTATACTGCCATGTCCTACTTAGCAATAAAAACTGAATACAATCCTCCTTCCAAGAATGAAAAATGGCAAGATCTACCAACTTTATCACTTCCATGCAACAGGGTACTGGAGATTCTACTCACTGCCTAAGTGAAGAAGGCAATGAATGAGAAGAGGGATGGGGAAACTGCTTTAGTTTGCAGATGGTTTAACTATACAGAAAATCCAAAGCTATCTTCAAGACACCTAATGAACAGAATACTATAAACATTATAGGAAATGAGGTAATATAAAATGCTTGTTAATTTTTACATTAGCCAGAAATCGAAAACTAAATTTTAAACTGTATAGCTCAGGGGCGCAGGAATATGAGTCAAGTGCAAAGTTCATGCTTGGAATGTTCAAGGCTCAGATTTGATGCCCAGTATCATGAATGCTGTCAGGTGTAGTCCTAGTGACCTCTGAGCAATACTAGCCCAAGTACTACCTACTAGGCCAAGCATCAACTTACATGGTCATGGAGGGAGTTACTGGATAGGCAGTGCAATGGGTAAGGCACTAAGTGCTTTGTATGTGGTCAACCCTTTTTGGATTCATGGCACCCATATGGTCACTCAAGCCCCACCAAGAGTAATCCCAGCAAATAGCCAGAAGTCCTGAACACCACCAGCTGCAGCCTCCAAACAATCTGAATCACCCAAATTCTTTCCGAATTCTTTTAAATTATCAGGACTGCACTAAAGAGTCAGTATCAATCACTTATGCAAGTTCCTCTTTTATTCTTTGACAATTCACGTAGAATAATAGAACTACTTTATCCAGCCAATTTTCCTTTATTAAAAAAATAGTAATAATAATAAAGAAAAACCTGCCCTGAGCAGTTCTGGTGGATAGGCACTAGGCACTTTACTCCAGTAAACTACACATCTTTTGTTTGAAGTGACCTAGACGAGGCCAAACTTAAAAATTAAAAAAAAAAAAAATTCCGAGCCACCTGCCCCTCGAGGTGGCTGTGGTGCTCCGGCTGCGTTGGCAAGTGGCAGACAGGAGACAGGCTGACAGGCTTATCTAAACCCCCAGGGCTCTGCCCCATGGCCCTGGATGGTGGATGGTCTGACATAGGAAAAGACTGGGCCCCCTGGGATGAACCCAGAGCCACGGCAGAGCCTGGCAAGCTACCCATGGTGTATTCAATATGCTAAAAACAGTAACAATAGTATGAACTGGACAAGGGATAGACCAGACACACAGCTGCTCTGCCCGGCCCACGTGGAGCAGCCCATGGAGTCTCTGAGGAATTGGCTCAACCAGGGCCGAGCCCACGTAGCTCCTAGGGTAAGCAGTCATGTGGGGGAAGCCACGCTGCCTGGAATTGGAGCAGGGATTTGGGCTCCTCCCTCTCCATGCTGGTGGGTGTGGCTATGGGCTCGCAGCCTCTTCAACCAGATTGAACTGGACAAGGGGCAGACCAGATGCACAGCTGAGACAGTGCATAGCCGCACAAGAGGCTTAGATAACAAAGTAGGCTAGGACCAGGTCCTTCCTAGGATCTTTCACATCTGTACACCATAATGATCACTGTAGTTGTAACAAACTGGGAAGGTTGATGGGGAATGAGGAAGTATAATGTCACACTAGAACTCACTACTGAATATACACATAGATACTTGCATCATAAACCGTAAGGCAAGTCACAAAGTGTAAGAGAAGAAATACAGAGACAGAAACAGATAGAAAAGAGAGAAAGAAAAGGTGCCTGCTATAGGGGCAAGCTGGGGTTGGGTGGGAGGAAGCATAGGGACATTGGTGGTGGGAATGGGGCTGGAACATTGTATGACAGAGACCCAATTGTGAACATCCTTGTAATCGTGTATCTCATGGTGGTATAATAAAATTTTTTTTAAAAAATTGGTCCACCTCCCACAGCCACCATATGTCAACTCACCACTGGCCTTGCTCTTCAGATTCATGAACCAGATCAAGAAGATGCAAGCCAAGCAACTGAAACGGTCACACCAGTCTCCCTGCTGAAAACTCCGAGGCGGGAGGGGGGGGAAGGCCAAGTCCCCGCCCGTTGAAGCCCCTGGCATCAGCAGCTGCACCCACACTCACACCCACACTCCACTCCTGCTGCCACGAAAGCAGTGCGACTCCATAGCTTTACTAAGAATCTCTGCAGACCCAGAGATCCTTACATTTCTGGACTGTGTAACCACATGTGGCCATGCAACACCTCCAAATTCCACTGTATGAAAACTCCAGTAAGGACACACCAAATTAGATGGGAAAGTAACAGAGACATTAACTAAACTCAACAAAAACAATAACAATCCACTGTCACATGTATAACCCTAATATCATGCATAATCATAACTGGCATTACCAACATTCTAGCAGCTGGAAGTCCAAGATGATAATGTGAGAATGGTCAGGTTCTGACGAGAACCCTTACCTCAAAAGCCCTCACTGGGACTATCACATGAGAGGAAGAAAACTATCTGGCTAATTCATTCTTATAAGGCCAATTTGAAAGTGGTCTAGTCTTGTAAGCTAATGACCTCACAAGGCCCCCACCTCCAAATACCATCATCACTTTGAGGCTGGGTTTTAAAAACACTCAGTCCACAGCAACTGTTACTACTTTACAGCTGAGCTGCCCGTCCTGGAGGCTGATGAGGCAGCCTGGAAGGGGGCAGGTTCTGGCCCTTGCCTGCCTCCCCCCGCTCCCAGACTCTTAGAGGCTAGGAAACCTTGTGCACCACAACCACAGCAATTCTCAAGGTACAGAATCCACAGCTTGACAGAGCCCCTCCTCAGAGAGAAGACGAATTCAAGCCCAGATCTACAGGACTCGGTGGCCAACTGCACCAGGCTTCCCAGGGAGCTCAAGCTGGAGCCCCCTTCCCCCACCTTGGTCCCCTCCACAAAAGCCTGGTGGGTCCGCCAGGACTGCTGCTGGTGCTGTCAGCCAGAATCCAGGTACACAGGCACTGGGTGGAGCTTCTGCCCGTCCACCCTCTGCTAGGCTGATGGGGCGCCCTGGAAGGGGGCAGGTTCTGGCCCTTGCCTGCCTCCCCCCACCCCCGGCTCTCAGAGGCTGGAAAACCTTGTGCACCACAACCACAACCATTCTCAAGGTCCTAACTTCAGGCTTGACAGAACCTCATCCCCATGGCGCACGTTCGCAAAGCGGCTGCGCAATATTTCTAAACTAGATATACTCGTCTAACAGGTATCCCATCACATTTCATAGAAACACAAGTGTGTGGACACAATGTGTGGCCCGTGAGAACATATCGAAAATTTCCTATACAGTGGGCTCAGATGGTACAATGGAGATTTAAGAATCTCCAACGACTTTTGTCTAAGACCATATTCACCAACTGTGTTTAGACAAGTGGTCCCCCAAAAAAGAGCAATATGGACTAGATCCTTCAGTGTATACATAGGACAAGCTCAAATAGAGGTTTAGATAAATGTGAAATAGGTGTTGTCCGTATGTGCAGTGGTGTGAACTTGGGGTTGACAGTAGAAAACCACTGTGCTCTGGAAACCCAGAGAGTGAATCCAAGAACACAATAGGCCAGACTCCCACACAACTCAGAAAAAGGAAAAAAAAAGAAAAAGTCATTACTTTGTCAATACTGTTCCCTTATATGGGCTGGGGTTGGTTGGTGGGAAGCAAATGAGGGTCTCTGGTGGTTGGGGGGTGCACACTGGTGGTGGGATTGGTGCCGAACAATAAATCTTTCTAACAACTGTATTGTGAAAAGCTTTGTACTTTGTAAATCATGGTGTTTAAATAAATAAAAAGGGAAAACAATAAAATGAAATAAAAATACTTTATAGCTGAGAATATATAAATTCAAAATTTTACATTAAAAAAAATCAAAAAAGATACCTAACTTACCCAAAGTAGAAATAGCAAGTAAACTGTAAAGCTATAAAATAAGACTCAAGAAGCCATCTGAGCTTGATTTTATTCATATTAGGTCTTTATGTCTGTTCTATAATAAAGGAAAAGAAGGTGCTAAGAAGATTACATAATTAGGAAAAAGGGATGAGATCATTTATAGACTTAAGGAGGGAAAAAATGAACACTAAAATCACAGTAAATCACAAGAAAACTTGGGATTATCTACACAGAAACTGAACTGGAACCATGATCCTTAAGTCTGCACAGCAAGGGACTTAAAGCACAGAGACCAGCTGGACGGAGCCTCCAAATAAAGAAGCCATACCAGGGGAAAGCACGCAGTATGGGAAAGAAACAGCTAAGGTGCATTCTGAATGCTGCCCCAAGGAGGGGGAGCAGACTTGCACTAAACATCTGTCACCACAATTCTACAATCCTATACTCATTATTACACAGGAATGGGGAAGAAAAAAAAAAACAAGGATGATGGGGCTATTGAGTCAGTATAGTGGGTAAGGTGCTTGCACTGAATGCAGCTCATCTGGGTTTGATCTTTGCATCCCATATGGTCCCAGAGCTGATAGTAAGCACTGAGCACTGCTGGTGTGACTAAAACACACAACACACACACACAATAAAAAAGCAACAACAACCGGAAACAATAGATGTATAGAGACACACAGCTATGAACTGCATGACTGGGTTTCAGTCATACAATGTCCCACCAGCTGTCCCTTCCCTGGCACACATTTCCCAGCCCCAATGTGCCCGGCATTACGGTTTGCATCACAGGTCCTGAAGGTTCTGATGTGCATTACTTTACCTCCTTTCAGCACTCAGTTCTTGTTCGGAATGATCATTTCCAACTACCACTGCCAGAGTGGTTCCCTGTCTAACCTAACAACCCGCCACCTCTACACATGTGGCAAGCTTCAACCATGAAGCAGTCCTCCGGGTCCTCATTTCTACTGTGTCTTTGGTTATTCGTCTCATACTATGTTTTCTCATATCCCGTAAATGAGTGCAATCATTCTATGTATGTCCCTTCCCTCTGACTCATTTCACTCAGCATAATACTCATGTCCTTCCATGTATAAGCAAATTTCATGGCTTCATTTTTCCTGGTTGCCGTTTAGTATTGCATTGTGTAGATATATCATTCTTAACAGAAACTACAGTCCACAAGAGTGTCAGGTTACACAAAGTGCTGAATGGAAAAAACATCCAACCAATATCACTTTGACTAGTTAAGTTACCAATCTGCTCTGAAGGAATAAAGGGCTTTACTTAAAAAAATACCTAAAAAAAAAAAAAAAAAACCCTGTCACTAGGGGCCGGAGCGATAGCCCAGCGGGTAGGGCGTTTGCCTTACGCTGCCAGCCTGTGCCGGCCAGGGTTCGATCCCCGGCATCCCATATGGTCCCCGAGCACCGCCAGGAGTGATTCCTGAGTGCAGAGCCAGGAGAAACCCCTGAGCATTGCCGGGTGTGACCAAAAAAAGAAAAAAACAAAAAAAAAAAAAAAAAAAAAAAACCCTGTCACTAAACAAGCCCACCAAGAAATACTACAGGCACTTTTATGAAAGAAAAAGACAATCCATTTATTATTTAGATACCTTCTCCCCCATACAATTTTAACATGGGGAACAAAGAATGGGGACTCTATTTTCAAGTTATTCTTTCCTTGTTATTCATCCCCAATCATTTAAATTTTGAAAAATATAAATATTCAGATATTTTACTTTACAGATCTTAAGTTTTAGCTGGAGACTGGCGATGTGGCTTAAGTGAAAAAAAAATTATCATCTTTAATGCCTTGGATTCACTTCTTGGCCTTAGCCCACCACCATCAACACAACAAAAATTTATTATTTTATTTTTTAAATAGATCTTATTTCTATGCTGCAATTTCAGATATATTTATTAGCACTGCTCCTATTTCCTTAGTAAAAGCAATTATATGTGATATTAATTTGTTCCATTCAACATTAGGCTCAAATTAGGGTTGATTATACTTATTTTAAGAAAGGTCATGTTCTGAGACCCAATTATGAACATCTTTGTAATTGTATATCTCATAGTAGTATATAATAAGAAATTTTAAAAAAAGAATAGGTCATGTTTTTTAATGTTTTTTTCCAGTTAAATAATCTTGAATGGTAGTCTTGTATATATTATTTTATTCTGAATTTCCAGATTCTTTCTTATTCCTCTGAAAAAAGTTACTTGCTTCCTGATTGTCCTTACAATGCTTTTTTTGTTTGCTTGTTTGTTTCCAACCATGTAATAGTTTATACACAATAACACTGAGTTTCTTAGTTCTTCAGATAAAGGTCTCACCCTTCTTTGGCTGACTCCTAGATACTTGATGTTTTTATGTAGTCTTGTTGTTTTTGTTTTGTTTGGTGGCTTCACCAACAGTACTTAGGGCTTACTGCTGGCTTAGAGATCACTCCTGGCAATGCTCAGGAGACCACATGAGGTGCCAGGGATCAAACGCAAGTTGGTGAGTACAAGGTAAGCATCATACCCACTGTACTATTGCTCCAACCTCAAATGAAGCAGTCTTTAAAGGCTCTTTCTCTTCCAGTTCACTATTTGCATATAGGAATACAAGAGACTCTTGTCTTGATTTTGCAGTACTAGCTTGATGTTTCTCAAAGATAAATAAATGAAGTTTTTAGTGGGGTCTATAAGGTCCTCTACATATTATCCTATCATCTTCAAATAGTATGCACTGAGCGCACACTTTTGCATGTGGAAGGCCAGGATCTTATTCCCTGCACTAAAAGATCCCCAACCACCACCAAGAGCAACCGCTAAACACATAAGCAGTAGCCACCAAGCATCATGGGTTGTGGCCCAAATTCCCACATTACACCACACAAAAAACTTCTGTAGTTCTAGAACTAAATTTTTAATTTAAGCTTTGGTTTGTATGAAACCACAAATTAATCTAGTCTTAATTCTATATAGTTTGCCAAGTGTAGTACTGAATTCTTACACTGGCTACACAAATTTGCTATTCTTCATGCAATCACTTGATCCCAAATTAAATTCAGTTTAAGTTTCTTTGCGTTTGAATAGTGTCATTCTCTCTAACACAAATGACCATAGAAAAATGTTAAACAAATGTTTATTCAGTTTATTTATTCAGTTTCTTTTGAACATATTTCATTCCCTTTCCCTGGCATATTCTCCAAATATTTACTAATACATTATAAGCTGTGAAAAAAAAAAGTAACTCTGGAGAAGTAAATTACTTCTGGTAATTTACCAGATATTTTCTCTTCCCTTAAGAAAGGGATGAGCAATTATGATCACCTTTGTAATTGTATGTTTCACTGTGGTATAATAAAAAATTAAAAAAAAAAAAAAAAGAAAGGGATGAGGAGACAAATCTAGAAAGACATGATTTCAACAAATATGAAGAATTATGTAGAAAGAATTTTGTAAATTATTTGAGAATACAAAGGAGGTAGCTAAGAGATAGTACAGTTTGGATTAAAGGATCTTGTATGTGGTAAATCCCAGTTTGCTGCCTAGCACTGCTAATGAGTACCGCCTGGAGTAAGTCTGAGCACCAACCATGAACAGACCCTATTGTGTGACCCAAACCTCCACCTCCAAAATAAAGGGGCACAAAAGAAAACAGTATAAAGGGCTTCACAAAGCAGTCAGCATTTAAAATGGGTCTCAACTGTAAAGTAAGATAGGCATTTGCCGTTTGGTTTATACAGAGAAAAAAAAAAGAGGGAAAAAACTGAAGGGTAACATTAATGTCTATGATAGTTTGAGTGCTAACTAAAAATTACATTAAAAAACACAGGATATTAACTATAACTGCTTTATTCTTTCTTGCAAATAAAATTTTATGGTAAGTTTATAAGCAAGAATATATTAAAACAGAAATCACAGAGATCAGTGTAAATTTATATACTATTACATTTTGGGGGTGGGTGGGAGTAGAGGGTGGGCCACACCCAGAAGTGCTTAGGGCTTACTTCTGGTTCTGTATTCAGGAATTACTCCTGGCAGTGCTCAGGGGACCATATGGTATGCCATGTGCAAGCAAGAGCCCTACTTGCTATACTATCTCTCCAGCCCCATGTATAAACTATTAAAAGAATGGAAAAATAAAGCATAAGGACAATCAGAAAAGTTTGATATAACCAGATTATATAAACTAAAAAGGGAATTTTTATTTTATAAAACTAGTATACATGCAGAGAAAAAGAAAACAAATTAAAATTAAGAAACCTGGATCCAAGTCTCAGACAACAATTGAGTAGTCCTAATTATGCATATAGAAAACAAAACTCCTACTTACTCAAAACTGCTCACCTCATTAAAAGATTAAAAAAAAAATTCAGCCTCGAAAGTATTTTGGGGAAAAAAAAAAACCAGAAAAGCCAATACGAATAAAAGATTATTCTCATATAGTTGTACTTTCTATAATGAAAATCAAAAATGATACTTTAAAATCTAAAATTGTAACAAAATAACTCCATTACACTAAATTTTTGAGAAAGAGCTTTTACCCGTTCTACAGATCGTGGTCTCTTCTTTGGCCGAGTAGGCAATGCATCTTCCTTCGGATTTGTATCTATTGCCCAATAGGAACCCTAAAGGTAAAGAAATATATTGAATTAACAATAAGAAACTCTTTAACATGAAATATACTTTTCTAAGCCTTTCTTTCCAAATGCATTTTGCAAATACTACTGGAAAAGTAGTATGAGAAGAATCATTACTTTTGATCAAAAAAGTAAAGTTGGGGCATAGCGGGTAGGGCACTAGCCTTGCACCAGGTGACCCGGGTTCACAGAGCCAGGAGTAACACCACCACACCACCACCCCCCACACACACACCCAAGCATCTCTAGATGTGACCCAAGAAGCCAAAGAAAAAAAGTGTATATGAAAAGTTCATTTGTAACTCAATCAAGTAGGAAAAACAAACGAAATTCTAAATTAAAAAAAAAAAATCACCCTTGGGGGGTCGGAGCGATGGTCCAGCAGGGGCGTTTGCCTTGCACACGGCCGGCCTGTGCTGGCCCAGGTTCAATCCCGGCATCCCATATGGTCCCCGAGCACCGCCAGGCGTAATTCCTGAGTGCAGAGCCAGGAGTAACCCCTGAGCATTGCCGGGTGTGACCCAAAAAGCGATAGATTAGATTAGATTAGATAGATAGATAGATAGATAGATAGATAGATAGATAGATAGATAGATAGATAGATAGATAGATAGATAGATAGATAGATAGATAGATAGATAGATAGATAGATAGATAGATAGATAGATAGATAGATAGATAGATAGATAGATAGATAGATAGATAGATAGATAGATAGATATTTTTAAAAATAAAAAATTAAAAAATCACCTTGGCATGATCAAATTAAAGAGCAATAATCTGAGACTAGGGAGATACTACCACAGGTAGGGTGCTTGCCTTGCACACAACTGACCTAGGTTTGATCCCCTATACTACATATGAATCCCAGAGCATCTGAAGGTGCTGGGCACAGAGCAAGAGTAAGTCCTTAGCAGTTAGGTGTGGCCCAAATAAATGAGGGGGAGGGGAAGGGAGGAGGAAGAGAGAGAAGGAAAGAGGGAGAGAGAAAGATACATGATAATTATAACAGCATATGACAGCAATCACATCTAACAGAATACTGTGTATAGAGACCCAGTGTTTGCTTTACCAAGAAACCTCAGGAATCATCCACTTTCGTATCATAAATACATGCTGAGAAGCCTGTCTGCATATATTTGTTTTTCTTTCTTTCTTTTTTTTTTAAATCACATCAGATGGTACATAAGGCTCATTCCTGGCAGGCTCAGGGGACCATTCAGGGATCAAACCTGTTTCAGCTGTGTGCAAGGCAAGCCCCTTATCCTGTATTCTCTCCAGCCTTGCACATAAAACTTGTATTGCTTATTTTGTTTCAATTTAACTATCCTCTCTTTATTTTTTAATATTCTTGTATCTACTGTGTTCCAGACACTCAAAAAATTTTATTTCCTTCAAAAAATTTTCAAAAATACACACCATAAACTTTCCAATTACCATACGGAAAGCTTAGAAACAGGAAAGAGGATTTCTCAATCAATATTGTAAAATCCAGAACCAGAAACAATATCTTTCTTTTTGGGGAGAGGGGGAAGTAGGGGCCTTTTTGGGTCATACCCAGCCATGCTCAGAGGTTACTCTTGGCGGTGCTCAGGGGACCATGTTGGATGCCAGGGACTGAACCCAGGTGGGCCGCGGACAAGGCAAACGCCCCACCTGCTGTACTATCACCCAGCCTTCAGAAACACTGTAATTTTTCTTATGACAACACGCTTTTCCACATGTGTTCGTAGGGCCATGTGGTGCTGTGGTGCTAGGGATTGAATTCAGGGCCTTATACATTCTAAGCATGTGCTCCATCACTTGAACTGTCAGCCTAATATCTTGATTTTCAGTTCCTTTCTTCCACATTTTTCTGGCCTATACACAACATAGCCCTACACACTCACTCCAGTAACAATTATAGACCTCATTCCCATGACCTGATGGAATGGTTTGAGGCTCTTTATATTCCTGGAGCAAGCAGGTGCCCTTGGGCTCTACTTGCATGAGACAGGACATATGAGATGTTACTGGTGCCCGCTCGAGCCAATCGATGATGAACGGGAAGACAGTGAGAGAGAGCTCAAGCAGCAGAAGAACTTGTGAGCATGAATAAAATCCTGAGATCAATTCTCTGCACCACATGACCCACGTTCAGCACCATAGGATGTGAGCCTGGTAGTCTCCAACCTCTTCTGAGCCCAAGCACCAAACCATCAGGTCCGTGCTACCAGGCTAAGAATCACCAGGAGTTAAGCACCTACAGGAAGATGACTCCTGTTTAAAAAAAAAAAAAAAAAAAAAGGTAGTGGCCGGGGCGATAGTCCAGCGGGTAGGGTGTTTGCCTTACAAGTGGCCGGTCCATGCCGGCCCGGGTTCGATCCCCAACATCCCATATGGTCCCCTGAGCACCGCCAGGAGTAATTCCTGAGTGCAGAGCCAGGAGCAACCCCTGAACATTGCGGTGTGACCCAAAAAGCAAAAAAAAAAAAAAAAAATGTAAAAGGAAATAGGGAAAGAAAAATATATGAGTATTTCAGAAACAGAAATACAATGAATGTCCTCTTAATTCCATGATGATATTAAAATTGAGTCTTTCATCTATTCACTAATCTTTCTACAATTTTTTGGTCACAATCTGACAATGAGGAAAAGTCTCATCTATTCTCACACTTTTGTTTCTAAGATGAATTATCTGCTTAACCATTACCATACATATCTTTCATCAATCTGTGCCTACTCTATTTGCTGAGGTTACTGCCTTATATTATCTACAGTGATATCAGCAAATAGATCAACTAATCAACTTATTATACCTTTAAATTTTTATCTCACATGTTATATGAAGACATTTTATGAGCCAGCAACTGTTACAAATAATTCCCCTCTTTTCTCTCTACAAGATCTCTACACTTTTTATACATTATATCACTGATTACACTCAACACTACAGTTTTATTTATAAATCTCTATCCCTGTCTATAAGCAATGAGCTTCTTAAGGGTAGAAAACTTCTATATCCATAATGTCAGGTACAAAACACAATATTTAATGTGTAATTGCTGAGATGAGAAGGAAAAAAGCTGTGAAAAAGCCAAGAATGTCCAGATACACAGTAAGATGTCATGCCCTCTGCTATGTAAGAACCTGAGGCCGGTACTCAGTTTATCACCCAGCTCCAACTGAGGCACTCTGAAACCAGCATCTTTCCGAAATGTTACTAAGGTTTAGCTAATGACTCTACCAGATCTGACCTGATGGAATCAGAGAGCATATGTAGTGCTGGGAATCAGACCCAGGTCATCTATTCGTATGTACTTTACGCACTAGACCAGCTCGCCGAGCCTGGCTGACAGGGGCCGGAGTGATAGCACAGTGGGTAGGGCGTCTGCCTTGCACACAGCCAACCGGGTTTGATCCCGGCATCCCATATGGTCCCTCGAGCACTGCCAGGAGTAATTCCTGAGCGAAGAAACCCCTGAGCTTTGCCGGGTGTGACCCAAAAAGCAAAAAAAAGATAAAAACGTTTTAATGAAACCACAAAAATAAACATGTAGCTGCCTCCTTCATACAAAGTA
This sequence comes from Cryptotis parvus, assembly GCA_021461705.1. Lineage (NCBI taxonomy): Eukaryota > Metazoa > Chordata > Mammalia > Eulipotyphla > Soricidae > Cryptotis > Cryptotis parvus. The sequence continues at coordinate 124,769 of JAJIBD010005299.1, forward strand.
TGAGTATGATTTGACACAAATAAGATAAATGAGAAAAAAAATTTTCAGAAGCTCAACATCCATTTTGTACTCAGAAAGTCATGAATGCACAAACAGAACACAGGCTAAATAATTCACAAAACAGGCTTGCTTTTCAAACCCTTGGTTCTCCTTTGAACATGTATCTCACTTGTCTCTGCTTTCACACTCATGAGCTCCCTTGAGCATGCATCCCTTTCTTCTCCATTCACCACCTGCATCTTTACAGTTTCGTTCAATAAAAACTATCTTGCATCACTAAATACACCACACACACATGTGTGTGTGTGTGTGGGGAGATACACATTTTTATTACTGGTTTTGGCATATCGAATACACATAGTACAGCTTGCCATGCTCTGCCATGCGGACGATATATTCTCAGTAGCTTGCAGGGCTCTCTGAGAGGGTGTGGAGCTAAATCGCGCGACCACTGGTATCTGCTCTGCCTGGGGTATCTGCATCAGGATGAGAAGTTATTCGGGTCTCCCAGAGGGGAATCGAAAAAGCTATGCTTGGAATATCACGCCTCACTCAAGTGAGAGAAGGAATCCGGAGTTCCAACCTCCGTCTCCATTCCAGAGTCAGGGGCGCTGTCTCGTTTGCCAAGGCATCGAAAATCAGATGGGCTGGACATGTAATGCGATTTGGAGACAACCGATGGACTAGAGCTGTTACCGACTGGATCCCACAAGGCGTCAAAAGATCACGTGGCCAGGGGCGGGAGTGATAGCCCAGTTGGTAGGTCATTTGCCTTGCACAAGGCCAGCCCATGCCGGCACAGGTTCGATCCCAGCATCCCATTTGGTCCCCCGAGCACCGCCAGGAGTAATTCATGAGTGCAGAGCCAGGAGAAACCTCTGAACAATGCCAGGTGTGACCCAAAAGGAAAAAAAAAAATAAAGATGGTCAGACTTCTTCGTCAAGACTCTGAATGAACGGTTTGAGGCTCTTCATATTCCTGAAGCAACCAGATGCCACTGGGCTACACTGGCACGTGATAGGGTCAAATGGAAATGTTACTGGTGCCCGCTCGAGGAAATCGATGAACAACAGGATGTCTTTATATATATATATAAAATCTAGTGATTTTATATATATATATATATATATATATATAGATATATATATGTATATATATAAATTTCACAAAACCATTCTTTTAAAATCAGGACACAGCACCAAATGGTTCCCTGAGCCAGAGCAATAACCTATCACTGAGCACAGCTGATCATGAGGTGCCCGGGAGGGAAGGTAGGTTTTAGTCCTGGCCCACCATTCCAGCAGAGCCTTGCAAGAAGCCAGAGGAACCCCCCACACCACGAGGGCCACCATTCTCAATATCCGGACTCCACAGCTCATCAGAGCTCCAACCAAGAAGAAAAACCGATCTCTCCCCATTAAGGTTCCTCAATAAATGTACAAGATGAGAGCCTACTACTGAGTATACCACCCGCACAGCAGAGCCTGGCAAGCTACCTGTGTTGTATTTGATATGCCATAAACAAGTAATACTTATAGACCTCATTCCCATGACCTGAAGCAATGGTTTGAGGCTCTTCGTGTTCCTGGAGCGAGCAGATGCCCTTGGGCTACACTAGCACCACGACTATGAACAGGACCTATGGAGATGTTACTGGTGCTCAAGCAAATCGATGAACAACGGGAAGACAAGTGATACAAGTGAGCAGAGTAACCCCCAAAACAAAACAAACAAAACTCCTGAAATCTTCCACCTAGGAGTTTGGATAACCTTTATTATCTGGATTAAATTATATCAAAATTTCCTTTACAAATAAAAACCCCCAAGACACCAGTTAACACACATTAAGATGTCTAAAAAGTATTGGTGAAGATACTGGAAAACTGAAACCTGCATGCAAAGCAACTGGGAATGTAAAGCGGGATGAACAGTGTAAAGCATATTTTAAATATATACAGATATTGGCATGTTGTTTTTGTTTTTGCTCTTGGGTCACTTCTGGAGGTGTTCTGTGCGGAGGTCACTCAGGTTGTGGTGATCAAAGCAGGCCTCCTACATACACAGCATGTGCTCAGCCCACTGTAGATTACTATATCACTATCTGTATCACTGTCTTCCGTTCATCATTGATTTGCTCGAGAGGGCGCCAGTAACATCTCATATATCCTGTCTCATGCAAGTAGAGCCCAAGGGCACCTGCTTGCGCCAGGAACATAAAGAGCCTCAAACCATTCCATCAGGTCATGGGAATGAGGTCTATCATTGTTACTGGTATTTGGCATATCAAATACGACACGGGTAGCTTGCCAGGCTCTGCCGTGCGGGTAGCATACTCTTGTAGTCACCTCTAAATTCAGCATTTATTGATGAACCGCATGGCGCGATAGGCTGGTCTGCTGGGTGGAGGTCTGACGAGAGAGAAGTCTGGATGTGGAAAATGGAGGCCCTCATGGAGTGGGGGGTCATCTGGCTTGTTGCAAGGCTCTGCTGGGGTGGTGGGCCAGGGCTAGAACCCACCATCCCTCCCGGGTGCCTCATGAGCAGCTGGTCACAGGGAGAGCCAGTAGCAGCTCTGCCCCATGTCTGTGAGATTACTATATAAAGCACCAAATTCACTTCTGGGTATAGACCCAGGAGAAGGGCAAGCAGAAACTAGAACAGATATTTATACGTTCGTTTTCACAGCAACATTACTCATCAGACCTAAAATGTGAAAGCAACTCAAATGTCTATCAATAAAAGAATAGTTAACACTATATATTTATATGTATATATACACACATACATATATATGTATATGTATACATATGTATATATGTACACACACACATATATATACACACCATGGAATATTAGTCTTTAAGAGAAAGGAAAGTCTCTAAAAGAAAGAAAAAAATTCATCACATTATGAATCTTGAAATAATCTTAAATAAAATGAAATCTGTATGAAACACATAAGCACTGCAGATTCCACTTTCTTGAGGTACCTAGTTAAAATCATAAAGAAGTTAGCTGGGGAGGGAGAATCAGTAGTTTGTTTTACTTTTAACTAAAACAATTTTAACTTAAGTATTATAATTTACAGTTGCACTACACAAAAACAGCAAATTTTGTTATGCAGAATTATTTCCCCCAAAGTCCATGTAGTTATATTGAAAAAGCAGTTCCAGGGCCTGGATGTGCCACTGTGGTAGAGCACTGACCTTCCATTTTTGAGGCCTTGGACTGGGTTGGACCAGCACAATGGGGTTCCCTAAGCATCACCACGAATGCCCCAGGTGCACAATCAAATATGGCCCAAAACACAGAAGTAAAATTAAGTTGCATTTGCACTTTCTTTTTAAAGACTATTTCTCACTTCTGGTTCTGTGCTTGAGGATCACACTTCACAATGCCTGGGGACCAAATGCAGTGTAGGGAATTAAACCAGGCTGGCCAAAGGCAAGGCAAATGCCTAACCTCTATACTACCGTTCCCAGTCCCTGTCAAACATACTATAAAAACTCAGTACACTAGTTAAAAGACTATACTGGGTTTCCCAGTCCCACACATGGTGCCCGAGTCATGCCAGGAGTGATCCCTAAGCACACAGCTAGAAGCAAGCCCTGAGCACAACCGGCTGTGGCCCACCTCTCCCAACAGAGAACCTAACTCATCATCACTATTTCACGATCACGATCACGATCACGATCTTCCCGTTGATCATCTATTTGCTAGAGCAGGCACCAGTAATATCTCCATATGTCCTGTCTCATGCCAGTAGAGCCAGGGGCACCGGCTTGCTACAGGAACATAAAGAGCCTCAAACCATTATATTAGGTCATGGGAATGACCCTAATTATATTAGGTCATTACTATTTATCACTTCAAATATAGTACTTTATTATCTTTGATAATTTACATTTAATTAGTTTTATTTCAAAACAAAGCATCCTGCCCTAGCACATACCAAAAAAGCCATTATCTCATTAAATGAAAGCAAAGCCATGAGGTTAAAACCATCTTTCTAACATCAATAACTACTTCAATCTGCCAGATCAATGACTTTTATGCTTCAATCCTGTTTGAGCATAAGAGCTCACCGGTAAAGCTCATTCCATGAAGAATTCTTTGCTCGTTCTCAGCTCCCGATGCATATATCATTTCAGGAATCCTAGACACAATACTGCTTCTCTTTTTAGACTCTAACTTTCTTGGCTTTTTGTCATGTCTCAATCAGTTGCTTTCCTTCCTCTCAGTTTAAACAGGTAATTCCGTTTAGAAGAGGTTTCTGTTTCTCCTAGTCTCTTAACATACTATTCCAAGGCACAGCATTTGCACACACCACAGAGTAAGTGACTTTATTACCGAGTTTCAGTCTGAGTTTATTTATATCCACTGTCTAACATAATTAGGAGTAACGTGTCCTTCATTCTGAAGAAGCTTCTAATTTGGACAGCAGGTTAAATAGCCACTTAACTCGAGCACAAAAAATACTATGAAAGATCAAACATGCAAGAGACACTCAAATGCCAACTAGCTAGTGGAATGCTGTATGGGCAAGAACTATTATAATTTCAGGCTTAGGTTCTGGGAATATCTTCGCTGAACAATTCAGACTTCTACTGGTTTCAAATTAAGCTAAATGCTACATTAGAGAGACAACTTAAAATTTACTCTAATGGATTATAAATAAAATTAATGTATTTAATTTGATTTCTATAACACTTAACATGAAATGTTTACTATTAAGTATTACTAATTGGTCTTTTTTAATCATATCTTAACTTAAACCTTTTACTAATTATTTTTAAATTGGCGATATTTACTATATGATGGGTTTTCATGAGACAGCTGATTTACATATAAAACAGCAAAAGCAACTTCTTATGACTACTTTTATATTACTAATTTTGGTAAATTCACTATTTTCATATATCTTGGCATGAGTCTAATTAATTGAGTCTGAGCCCAACCGGAAAGAATCAGATTATCAAATGAAGTTATGAATGGCAACAACCCATATGCTCTTCAAATGATAATTAAAATGATAAGTTCATTATGTTGGAATATGCAACATAAAATGGAACTGCCGGTATTATAACAACATGGATCACAAATGTACTGTGCTAAGCAAAACAAGCTAGACTCAAAATGCCACCTACTTTATGAGTTCTGTTTATAAGAATTTCTGAAAATATTTAAGACCAGAAATAGATCAGCAGCTGAAAGCATCTGGAATGGAGGTAGGCACTGAGTAATAACAGTACTTTTCATAATTAGATTCTAGCAATGGTAACATTGTATTTATTGTCAAAAGCAACATTACAAACCAAACAGTATTTATATATGTGTTCTATATAAATTCTTGAAATTCAAATGTAGACAGTGTTTAAACAAAACAATTAATTTCTATGTTGTTGCAGGACTCCTCTAAGAGCCTCTGCATCTGCTCTGGATTGCCTCCTGCAAATCACCAGTAGTCTAAATGTGGCAGTTTACCTGACCATGTATTCTGTACTAGCTGGTGTAAATGTTCTCTCATGCTACCACAATCATCGTGGGACTAGCTAGATCTTACCAGCATATTTGCCTCGCCACATTGGATCTCTAAGTAATTAGACCAGAGAGAAATGCTGTTTGCCTCCAAGCAAGCAAGCAAGCAAGCATGGCTCCCTGATAACTCAAAGGCAACTAAAATACAAAACTACCGTGAAGTAGACGAGACTTGTGAAGGCTTGGAGAAATATTTAACTGGCATTGGTATTAGTCTTTGGTACAGAGACATGCCATCTCAGAAACCCCCTTCTCTATCCTATAAAGGCATTTCCAGGCAGATCTTGGCTCAAAACATTAGCATATAATAGAGCCTAGGTGAGATCACTGTATCACTGTCTTCCCGTTCATCATCGATTTGCTCGAGCGGGCCCCAGTAACATCTCCATATGTCCTGTCTCATGCTAGTAGAGCCCAAGGCATCTGCTTGCTCCAGAAACATAAAGAGCCTCAATCCATTCCGAATGAGGTCTATAATTGTTACTGGTATTTGGCATATATATCAAATACAACACGGGTAGCTTGCCAGGCTCTGCCGTGCAGGTAGCATACTCTTGTAGGCATCTCTAAGTCCAGCATTTATTGATGAACCACGCCGGCCGCTGATAGGCTGGTCTGCTGGGTGGAGGTCTGACGAGAGAAGTCCGGATGTGGAAAATGGAGGCCCTCATGGAGTGGGGTCGTCTGGCTTGTTGCGAGGCTCTGCTGGGGTGGTGGGCCAGGGCTAGAACCCACCATCCCTCCCGGGTGCCTCGTGAGCAGCTGGTCACAGGGAGAGAGTCAGTAGCAGCTCTGCCCCATGTCTGCGAGTCTCTGCCCTAGGTGAGATGCTGAGAGAAATTTATCTAAGGGCATTTGACCCTTCCTGCTGGGAGGTCTGAGTTGCAGGGGTATAAAACTAATCTCTCTCCCCCCTCCTCTCCTCTCTCTCTCTGTCTCTCTCTCTCTCTCTCTCTCTCTCCTCTCTCTCTCTCTCTCTCCTCTCTCAGCTTGCACCCTCAGTCTTGTCTTTGTGTCCTCTCTACAGGGCCTTTACACGTGGTGGCTGCCATCTTGGCCTACAAGTGGCTGGGGTTCTAGCCAGGAATCCTAAGCACCGGGTTCTTCCTACTGCTGAATAAGTAAAGCCTTTTAAAACTGCATCCGATTCCTGAGTCTTCATCCATTCCCCACTGACTTCGGAGGTAGAAGGAAACTTCGCTTCCTGGCACTGTCGGGGACCCCGCGGGTGTTCCCCGACACTATGTAATCTTAATTTCATTTTATTAATAATATTTCTGTAATTTTCAAATGGGCAAAAATTTTATTTATTTTAAAGCCTTTAGATCTAAAAAAAAAGGATAACAACATGATATTATCTACAATTCTAAGTTTTGGGGGTTTTTTGTTGTTTTTTTTTTCTTTTTGGGGGATCAACTCAGAAGTTTTCAGGACTTATTCCTGGCTCTTCATTTAGGGCTCACTTCTGGCAGGGTTTGGGAGACCATATAAACCAGGCTGGCAAGTACCCAGCCATCTGTCTTAGATCTACAGCCCCTATCAATGCATAAAAGAATGCTACCTTTGCACCAAAAGGCAGTCACAACTAAATTGCTTTAACCGTATTTGTAAGGGTTCTAGGCTAGCATGCATTTCTACTCAATGAACCAGACTCAGTTTTGAACCCTATTTCTCCAATCCTCTCTGACTGTCCACTTCTCCTGGGCTTCCTAGCCAGTTGGTCTGCTTAAAGATCAGTCTCCCTTTCATAAACCTCTGCTCTAACATGCAACCTTTGATACCTATTCGTTTCTTCACTGTTGGACCCCATAATAAATGCACTTGTATTTATTTCCTTAACTTCTGACTTTACCTTAGTTTTATTCTAATGGATTTAACTAAACCTGATTATATCTTCAACTAGGGTTCTTATTGTGGGTTAAAATCATGAAAATTAGTAACTTCATCTATCCTTAAAGCCTAAACATGGCGAACTCTAAAGCCTCCTTTGTAAATGTAAGCTACAGTTTTTCTTCAAATTCTACTTCCAGTTGGGTCTTCTTCAAAGACAGGTCTTAAGAAAAAGGGGATGAAATTTAAACCTGGTGTGGGGAGGAACAGAGTGATAGTGCAGCAGCAGACAGACCTAGGTTTGATCCCCAGCACCCCATTGGGTCCCCTGAACTTGGCAGGCATAAACTCTGAGCGCAATAGCAGGAGTAAGCCCCTGCGCATTACCAGGTGTGGCCCAAAACCCAGCACATACATGCATACATACAACTTGAAGACAGAACACGCTCTGTTTTCAGCATCATAGAGCATGTTACTCGTAATTAACTGGATTTTCAGTCAGAAAATTTAATCTCTAACTAATCTGACCCTCAGATTAAAGTGGATCCTACAAATAAACTACGGATTTTTCTAGCAGTGTTAGAGTAGTGAACAAACAGGCAAGGAGAGCTGTAAAACTAGCATTCATTTACTTGGCAGAAGCTCTTGATTAGTGGCATCACTGTGTCAAAATAAGTGCTAATCATGTTTGATCAGAAATGAGCCTAAATATTTTTAATTCTCCAGAACTGCTGAAACATAAAGCTATATAAATACCATTGTGAGAGTCAAAGCACAGCCAAGGGCACCCAACTGCAGACCCCAAGTGTGACTGAGATGTAGCAAATGCTCGTCTTCACATGAAGGCTATGAAATTATTAAAAATGAGGCAACCGAGTCCAAGTTAACGGGAGAAGAGGAAAAAACTGAAATCTAAAAAAAAAAAGTTTTCATCTTAGACTTCTATAGGGCTGGAGAGACGTCCTGAGCCAGGGCACATGTTTAGGCCCAACAAGGCTCTGCTCCTATTCCTCAATACCACCCTGCCCTGAGGCTCTGCTGTGGGTAGCCGGCGGCCCCAAGGACCACACCACCAGACCCAAACACTAAGCCTGCCAGCATTGCACCAGGGGACACACACCCACAACTGCAAGTGGTACCTTTTCAAGTTTATTTTATCAAAACTATGACATAGGAAGTTACGGTTGGATTTTCGACATACCACGTTCCAACACCTATCGTACACCAGTCCTCTTCCCGCCCCCACCAGGGGTCCCAGGTTCTCTCTCCCTCACGCACCCTCCCCCCCAAACCCTAGCCTACCTTGACAGGCACATTTTTAAGTTAGGTTGTTGAAGTCTTGCTGCTCACTGTGGTCTTCAACAACTGAGCTACTGGATAGGTAACTGAGGTTATTAGTCATACCTCTCCTTTACAGCACCACGCTCTTGGATCCCCGACCCCATATACACTGCATGTAAGTGAGATTATTCTGTATTTGTCCTTCCATGGGACCCCAGCTGCACCCACCTCCGCACTACAGGCGACTCCTGTTCTTTTAAAAGACGTTTGGCCAACTTCTTGCCTATGAAATTATGCATTCATATTGACAACTTTTTAAATTAAACTTGCCTTCCTTTGTCAGCTACATACCTATGATTCCTACAACACTGTTTATCTCTTAATGCTATATTTAATGTTCCCAGAAACCTCTCCAGCTTTTCTAAATGGGGACGGGGGTGTTGTCTGGGGTGACCTCACCAGTGGTGCTCAGGGGACTGGTGCTGGGGATGGAATCCAGGTAGGGCTCATGAGAGCAGATGCCTCATCCACTATACTATAGTTCTGGCCTCACTTTTCTACAACTTTAAAGAGGAAAAGGGGAAAAAGTGGCGAAACAGGACATATATGGAATAGGTAATACACAACTTGTAAACAAATACAATGCCAAAATGGGCAAGTAAATAGTCTCGGTGGGGCACAGGGGAATCAGTAATTACAGCATAGCCTCATACTATAAAAGATTAAAAAAAAACTTAGAATTTCCAAAATTTAATTGACTAATGAATGAGATTGCTGTTTCCTCACAAACCAGGACATACCAATGCTTACAATCACCCACAGCCCTACTCCCAGGCAAGAAAAAGCTATTTAAAAAAAAAGTTCTCTCTTCTATGAATTCATTGTAGAAAACTGCGCGGCAGAGATAGGTGGCCTTCATGAGGGTCTTAAAACTTCTTAGCTCTCACCCCAATTCTTCTAGAGTCTAATGCTTACTTAGACATACAACTGTTTGATTTATTCCCTATAAATTTGTTTCCTTCAAAGTATCAATTTTCTGAGCTGGAAAAGAGAGCAATGTTGCAAACACCAAGTCAGAAGAACAGAAAAGGGAAGCTGTGTATACATATATGCATATTTGTATATAAGTCTGCTGCAGTACACAGTTGCCAAGAGCCTCTGCATTTTGCCTGGAGTTACCTCCTTCAGGCTACTTTGTAGATAAGGAGCAGAAACAGTTTAAGTGTGGCAGTTTATCTTACCATGTATTCTATGTTACCTGATACAAATATTTTCTCTCATGCTACCACAATCATCGCGGGACTAGATAAATCTTACCAGTATATTTACCTGGCCCTGTTGGATCTCTAAGTAATTAGACCAAAGAGAAATGCTGTTTGCCTCCAAGCAAGCAAGAATGGCTCTCTAATAAGTCCAAAGACTAATATACAAAACAACTATGAAGTAAATCTTGTGAAGGCTTGGAGAAATATATACCTGGCTCTAGAATATCCATTGGTACAGATACAGCCCCTTCCCTCACTCTACTTAATAGGACCTGCAGGGACACTTCCAAGGCAGATCTTGGCAGAGGCAATATTAACATTTCAATGGGGCTAGGTGAGGTCCTGGAAGGTTACCTGAGGGGATAGACCCTAACTGCCTCCCCCCCATAACTGCCTCCCATTGATGTGGAAGGTCTGGGCTGAAAAATTATAAAAACTGCAGCCTTTTCTCCTTTCTGCCTCTGCTCTCCTTCTCTTCCCTGTTGGGCCTTTACACTTGGTAGCTGCCATCTTGACCTAGGATTCTAAACCTACACGTGGCCGGGGCCCAGCCAGGAACCTAAAGTTTGGGGTTTTCCTATTGTTGGACTGTATACTAGAACAAGTGTAAGTAAAGCCCTTAGAAACTTTGCTGGATTCTCATGTTTTTCTCCATCCACCGATCCCCTGAGGCAAAAGGAGATCCCCTGATCCTCTTCCTGGATTTTGTGGGGGCACCCAGCGTTCCCCAACATATGTCTATCTATATACTGTATGTATGTATGTATGTATGTATGTATGTATGTATGTATGTATGTATGTATGTATGTATGTATGTATGTATGTATGTATGTATGTGTGTATGTATGTATGTATGTATGTATGTATGTATGTATGTATATGGGGGACCTGGGGATCAGGCCCAGGGCTTTATTCTGCAAGGTATATGTTCACCACTGAGCCACATTCTTAGTCCTCTATTTTTAAAATTACATTTAACTGATGGGATTCTTCCCACCACAATGTGAAAAAATATCATCCTTTAAGACAGTCAAGAAGCATGATTTAACTGGGATTTTTACTAAAAAAAAATCTAATCATGCAAAACAGATACAGATAATGAGAAGAGGAAGCAGAGTCTCTGGTGGAGGGTGTGGTATTAGAACAGAATGCATGAAATCCTACCACTAAAGTACTGTAAATCATGATGTCTAAATTTTAAAAGAAAAATAGACAACAATGCAGAAAATAAATAAAACAATGCAGAAAATAAGAAAGAGATTAAAATATATCCCAGGAGTTAAACAAACAGCAGACTGTAGAACGCTGTAATCAAGGGAGAGGAAACAAATCTGGCCCAAAAAAAGCAGCAAGGCTCTGAGTGCAAAAATGTAATTTCATCTTGTTAAAAGAAACCAACAGTGTGGCTTTGTGCTTCCAGAAAAAGAGCAAAATGGATTCAGGCCATCAATGTCCCCAGGGGGGGGCAGCAAATACTAAGGGTTTTTATGGCAAAAGTCTTCTAGAAAATGAAGACTTGAGTTAGACTTGAGTTAGAAATAGCCAATAAAAATATCTATACTTAACAATATTCCTCATGTTAAGGCTGGACTTCACACCTTTCTAGAAATACAGAGAGGCAAGCAATAACATAACAAGCTGTTCTATTCCTACTCTCTAAACCCATCAGGTTCCTGGCAGCAGCCAGCCAAATGCTAAAGAGTTAAAGTCAAACCCATATCCGATACCACACACCACTTCCCACCCCAACTTGACTCACTTTTTTTTCCCCACTGTAGTGAGGATGGAGACTCACAGACATGGGGCAGAGCTGCTACCAGTTCTCCCTGTGTCCGGCGCTCACGAGGTGCCGGGAGGGATGGAGGGTTCTAATCCTGGCCTGCCACCCCAGCAGAGCCTCACCAGAAGCCAGAGGGCACCCCATACCATGAAGGCCGCCATCTTCCACATCCAGACTCTCCTCTCGTCAGAACTCCACCCAGCAGAAGAGCATGGCGCGGTTCAACAATAAATGCTAGAGTCAAGAGATCATACTCTTGATTACAAGAGTATGCCACCCGCACGGCATAGCCTGGCAAGCTACCCATGTCTCTCTTTTTTTTTTTTTTTTTTTTTTTTTTGGTCACACCCAGCGGCGCTCAGGGGTTACTCCTGGCTCTGCACACAGAAATGAATCCTGGCGGTGCTCGGGGGACCATTCTGGATGCCGGGGATCGACCCGGACCGGCATAGGCAGGCTGCGTGCAAGGGCAAATGCCCTACCCCGCTGGGCTATCACTCCGCGCCCCATTGTATTTGATATGCCAAATACCAGTAACAATTATAGACCTCATTCCCATGACCTGATGGAATGGTTTGAGGCTCTTTATGTTCCTGGAGCAAGCAGATGCCCTTGGGCTCTACTAGCATGAGATAGGACATATGGAGATGTTACTGGTGCCCTCTCAAGCAAATCGATGATGAACAGGAAGACAAGTGATACAAGAGAGCTGTAAGGATGATTTTGAGAAAGCTCATCAAATGCCAGAAAATTATTATACTAGTTATAAAACTATAACAGAAAGAAAAGCTACTCACAAATATCAAATGTTAACTAATATTTTGGTTTCCCTCTCAAGGAAGACTGGTATGGAGGAAAAAGCACTAACCTAGAACAAAAAACACTACGAGGACTCTGGTTATTCAGTATTAATTCTAAGATGTTTGCTCTATTTCAGATAACACTCTGTTAAGGGTTACTAAACTAGAAGAAACATAAGTCAGAAGTTGCTGCTGGTCATTCTCTGCCATTAATTGGAACTAGATATGCACCGAGAGAATCTGGCCACACTAAGGAGTACACTAGACATTCCCAGTGACGGAAGAACTAGACTGACTCCAGTCCTTCGTGCGGCTATTTCCTCCTGGAAATTGGTCTATGTAGAGTTTCTGTGTCTTGCAATGAAGACTCGCTCACACTTTAGCATTCTAATTCTATAGTGAACCCGGCCAAGTCTTTCCTCATTTACCTGCACTAATTTCCTCTTCTACTAAATGTGCTAGATTTTAAAATTTTAAAGAATGGAACCTGTTTTTAAATAACAGAAATGTTTTTGTTTCATGGGACTATGTCAGGCATCAAACTGGGGCTGACTGTGTCCAAGACAAGAACTATAACCCAGTACTACTTTCCGCCTCTATAAATGTACTTTATAAGAGCAAATATAATTATTTTACCATGTCTAAATGAAGAATGTATTCGATATGCCAAAAACAGTAACAATAATGAACTTCATTCCCAAGCGAATGGAGAGCGTTACTGCCACCCTAATCGAGGCAAATTGATGAACAACGGGAAGACAGTGATACAAGTGATATCTAAATGAAAGCTTTTATTTATTTTGCTTTGTTTTGGGATCACTCCTGACTGGCAGTGGCAGGGATCAACTTGGGTCAGCAACATGCAAGGCAAGTACCTTACTTCTGTACTACATTTCTGACCCAAAAGTCAAAACCTAAGGACTCAATTTCTTATTTCTAATTTTCTTGCAAATCAGATGGGCTGGACATGTAATGCGATTTGGAGACAACCGCTGGACTAGAGCTATTACCGACTGGAGCCCATGGGATGTCAAAAGATCACGTGGCCACCCACCTACAAGATGGTCAGACTTCCTGGTAAAGACCCTGAAGGAATGGTTTGAGGCTCTTCATATTCCTGAATCAACCAGATGCCATTGGGCTACACTGGCGCGTGATAGGGTCCAATGGAAATGTTACTGGCGCCCGCTCGAGCAAATCGATGAATAACGGGATTCAAGTGAATTTTCTTGCACATTAATTTAAGTAATCATCAAAGATGATCCTAGTTCAAAATTACAAAGAATACCATGTTTTCCCTGTCTGCTCCCTGATACTACTTAAAGATTTACAAAAGAAAACAGTTCAGGCTTTAAGTTCTGCACAAAAGAAAATATTAAAGCACATTTTCCTAAAGGGTGCTCCGACTGACTGAGCAATATTAAGTACTTATCTGTGTTGGTTTTGGAGTTTTAATGTTAAACAAGATAAAGAGATACCTCAACAGATGGAGTGCAAATATTTCAGGAAGGTGCCCCAGGCTTGATCTATCACCATATGGTCCCCTGAGTACTGCCAGGAATGACCCCAGAATACTGGGAAAGGAGCATCACGAGTATCACAGGTATAACCCAAGAAACAAATGTTTAATTAAAAAAAAGTTAAGTATAGGGGCTGGAGAGAAAGAATAGGGTTCTTACCTTTCATACAGTTGACCCGTTCAATTCCCAGCACCACACATAATCCCCCTAAGCCTTTCGAGGAGTGATACCTGAACACCTCAGGTGTGGCCCCAAAAGTATCACTGTCTTCCCGTTCATCATCGATTTGCTCAAGCGGGCACCAGTAACATCTCCATATGACCTGTCTCATGCAAGTAGAGCCCATGGGCACCTGCTTGCTCCAGGAACATAAAGAGCCTCAAACCATTCCATCAGGTCATGAGAATGAGGTCTATAATTGTTACTGGTATCTGGCATATCAAATACGACACAGGTAGCTTGCCAGGCACTGCCCCGTGGGTAGCATACTCTTGTAGTCATCTCAAAATCCAGCATGTATTGATGAACTGCGCGGCCAAAAAAGTAAACAAACTAAAAAAAAGAAACCTAAAATAAAAAATCATTGTATCTCAATCAAACATTTATTCAGTCCAATTAGTATATTCTGATAATTCCAATAAAATATACTAATTAAATCATTTAAAAAACATTTTAAGGACTCCGCCTCAGGCAGCCTCCCTGGGGTGTGCGGCTGGCCGGGCAGGCGCCTGGGGGTCGTGGTAAGGCCCCAGGTCTCGGCAGAAGGTGGAACTACAACCCCCAGAAGTCGGCGGAACCGGAAGTAAACGGTCATTTTGAACTCCCACACGGCCTGACTCCACCTCAGGTAACCTCCCTGGGGTCGGGCGGCTGGCCAGGCGGGCGGCCGATAATGCGGCCGCTTATTAACACAAAAACTAGGAAATTCAACACCAAGGGAAGGTAATACCCTCAAGAAAAAGAAACAGTACACCAGAGGAATCTATCCCTGAACACCACAACACCATGGGGAAACAACGCAGATCCCCAACTCGAAGAACAGATGAAGGAATTGACCCTGAAGACTCAAAAAGAATACAGATGTGCATGATCTCTCTGACAATGAAATTAGAGGAAGAAATTGGTAGGATGTTTAAGGAGCTCAACGAAAAAAAATTGAGCAGATGTCCAATAAAATACAGGAGAACATAAACGAAGCAGTTGAAAGAGCAGTCAATAAACTACGGGAGGAAATGAGAGCAGAAATGAGAACCATGCAAATAGAAATATCATCGCTTAAAAACTCAGTAAACGAAAAAAAAAACTCAGTAGATGAAATGAAAAACTCAATCGGGGCTCTCAACAGTAGGATGACAGCAGCGGAAGAGAGAATCAGTGAGACTGAAGATGAGCTGCAGAAAGCACTCAGAGAACTACATAAGATGGAAAAAGACCGGAAAATGGATCAGCAACGGAACAGAGAACAATGGGATGAAGCCAGGAGGAACAACATAAGAATCATCGGAGTCCCAGAGGGACAGGAAAGTAACCCCAAGGAAATTAAAACACTTAAAAAATCCTGGCTGAACAGTTCCCGAGTTAAAGGGCGAAGGCATCCAGATCCAAAAGCCTGAGCGCATACCAGCAAGAAGAGACCCCAATAGAAAGACCCCAAGACACATCCTAGTCAAAGTAATAGATGCCAAAGACAGAGACCTAATTCTTCAGGCAGCAAGATCAAAGAAGGAAATTGTATACAAAGGAGCATCCATTCAACTTTCAGCAGACTTCTCAGAAGATACCCTCCAAGCCCGAAGGCAGTGGTGGGATATAGTAAAAAAACTTAATGAAATGAATGCCTCAGCAAGAATTCTTTATCCGGCTAAACTCTCACTCAGATTTGAAGGACAGATATACAACTTCTTGGATAAACAACAGCTTAGGAACTTTGTAAAATAAAAACCAACCTTAAAAGGACTAAAAGATCTACTATAAGATGAGACCCAAAAGAACAATCAACCTATTCAGAAAGATGGCACAAAATCCCATGACAATAATCTCTCTAAATGTCAATGGTCTAAATGCACCAGTTAAGAGACACAGAGTGGCAAAATGGATCAAAAAATTGAATCCGACATTCTGCTGCCTTCAAGAAACACACCTGAACAATCAGAGCAAAGACAGGCTCAAAATAAAAGGCTGGAAAACAATCCTTCATTCAAACAACCCATCCAAAAAGGCTGGGGTAGCCATACTGGTATCTGTCAACATAGATTTCAGGCTGAAGAAGGTCAGAAGGGACAGTGAAGGTCACTTCTTAATAGTCAAGGGATGCATATATCAGGAAGAAATCACGCTATTAAACATATATGCACCCACAGGGGCCAGCAAAATACCGAAAACAACTACTAATAGACTTCAAAGAAGACATTGACAGCAACACAATTGTAGTTGGAGACGTCAACACTGCTCTATCAAACCTGGACAGATCAACAAGATTGAAACTTACAAAGGAAATACTGGCCCTAAAAGAACAGATGGAAGAAAGAGGGCTGGTAGACATATACAGGGCATTTCATCCCCAAAAAGCTGAATACACTTTCTTCTCCAGTGCACATGGAACATACTCCAAAATAGATCACATGCTGAGCCATGAAACATACCTCCATAAAATCAAGAAGACAGAAATTGTGCCAACTATTTTTTCAGACCATGAGGCACTGAAAATAGAAGTTAATTGTACACAAAAATGGAGACAATACCAAGTACCTGGAAACTAAACAGCTCACTGCTGAACAACCAGCAAGTTATAAAAGAAATCAAAGAGGAAATCCAAAGATTCCTGGAAACAAATGTGTCTGAAGACACGAGATTACCAGAACTTGTGGGATGCAGCGAAAGCAGTGTTAAGAGGCAAGTTCATAGCTCTTCAAGCATTCATCAGAAAAGAAAAGGCCATCATAAACTGTCTGACTTCACAACTTAAGATCTTAGAGAGTGATCAACAAAAAGGAGCCCAACCCAAGCAGAAAGAAAGAAATAATAAAACTTAGAGCAGAAATCAATGAGATGGAATGTCAAAAAACAATCCAGAAGATCAAACGAAGCAAAAGCTGGTTCTTTGAGAAAAATAAACAAGATTGACAAACCACTTGAAAGACTTGTAAGAAAAGGAAAGAGAGAACCCAAATAAATAGAATCAGAAATGAAAATGGGGACATCACAACAGAAACCACAGAAATTCAAAAGATCATCAGAGATTACTATGAGAGCCTGTACACCACAAAACAAGAGAACCTAGAAGAAATGGACAAATTCCTGAATTCCTATAGCTTCCCAAGTCTGCAACAAGAAGATTTGGAATACCTCAACAAACCTATCTCCATCGAGGAAATAGAATCGGTAATCAAAGTCTCCCCAAACACAAAAGCCCAGGTCCAGATGGATTCACCAGTGAATTCTACAAAACCTTTAAAGCGGACCTACTCCCAATTCTTTTTTAAGTTCTTCAGCAAATAGAAAAAACAGAAACACTCCCAAATAGCTTTTTACGAGGCACATAACACCCTGATACCCAAAGCAGACAAAGATGCCACAAAAAAAGGAAAACTACAGACCAATCTCCCTGATGAATACAGATGCTAAGATCTTCAACAAAATACTAGCAAATAGAATCCAAAGAGTCATCAAAAAGATTATACACCATGACCAAGTGGGATTCATCCCGGAAATGCAAGGATGGTTCATAATCCGCAAGTCAATCAACATAATACATCATATCAACAAAAGAAAAAAAAAAACCATATGATCATATCAATAGATAAAGAGAAGGCATTTGACAAAGATTCAACACCCGTTCATGATGAAAGCT